>JAVQKI010359478.1:0-17500 GCA_036025975.1 Nematalosa erebi
GTTTAAGGTTTTTTTTAAGAATAAAGTCAATGTCCTGCTTTTGAAACCATTTCATATTTAGAAACCAATAACTTTGCTGAATTGTTTTTGTTCATATGTAGAGCCAATGGCTCATTTGCGATCACTTCAGACCATACAAGGTGCATAATCCACTGGAAAAGATGATTATTGGGTCTATATTTGGTCATGTTGTATTCAGCTCAGCATGATGTAGCCGACCCAAAATATATTCAGAGAGCATAATTAGAGAAAACCGTTACAGACTCTTTATACTCAAAGTATATGCCTAAGTTTGCTTTATACTTCAAAAAAGGGTCTAAGTACAGACTTCAGTGGGCATGCAGTTGCATACAACACATGCAGTCCAAGTTCATGTTGCTGGAACCGGTTGGACCAGGTAATTCCAGCAGGAGGCGCTGTAGTTAAAGGAATATGCTCAGCTCAAACTTAAATGGGCTGCAGGCTTTGCACCTAGATATGGAAAGGCCGGGCCGATCCTTGTTTATAGAATCTTTGCAGTCATTATTAGATTAAGGTTTAGCATTTCAAATATAAAACAAATGGTAATTATACATCATAAGATTTCTGCGTTTGGGGGAAAAAATGCTTGGCTGATGCATCATCTAACATGTCCTCCTGTGGTACAATTATGGCAGTGATGAAGTGTTTTTTCCCCCAGCGGTGCGTATAAAAGGCTGGGCTTGAAGGGAGCCTCGGTCCTGCGCTGTTTAGTCTGTGGACGTGTTTGAAGTGCCCCTATCTGCGCTGCAGCTGCCCCAGGGGCTTTTAAAGAGGGGTGGGTGCGGGCAGAAGCAGCCTGGGCACACAAAGACAAAGCTCTGAGCTAATCTGCTCTTCCATTTCACAGATGGACTTTCTAACCAAAACTATGATCTGAATACCACTGAAATCGTTCCTGTGGTTCAGTGTGTAGTTTCAAGTCAGAGTTGAGGAAAGCTGGTGTATTAACTCATGTATTGAAACCTCTTAATCATTTGTACTATTCCTTTGTACCTGTCGGTTAGTAATAGAGAAGTTTGTAAACTTTCATCTGCCTTTTCCTCCACTGGGTCTTGTTATATACATATATAAGGTTTATGGTTTAGTGATGTAAGTGGTGTGTGGAAATTTTAATACACAAGTTCTTGTTCCAGTACTTTGTTGACATATAAAGACTAATTACAAGTAGAGTACCTCATTAGGTCCTGAAGTGGAGACAAGTACGCAACTACAGTGGCAGTCCAGCCTTCAGACACGTGTATAACAGGCACTCCACCCCTTGTAGGCCACATGCCTGCCACACTCCCCTCTTTGTTCAAAATTGTTACGTTGTAGCGTTATAAATACACGTCATGTCTCTCTAGTGCTAGCATGATGTAGAGCCCTGTGCATGATCACCTGTTTGATCTCAGCTTCTCTCCCTGGCGTAGCATAGCGTAGCCTCCACGACATGGCAGCTTTGCAAACAGCCCTGGGCCGGGCATATTTGGACAGGCCCGGACAGAGGAGCGGTGGGGCCGGGAGGCAGCAGCAGCGATGGTACACTTAAAACCCTTGATTCCACGCTTAATGCACTGCTATAAATATTCCACCAGCAAAGACCTGTCTTGTTTTTAAATATGGCACAGTAAGGCATGCAGCAGAGAAGAGGGGACGCCAGCGCTATTAATATGGACGCTGGAAACGCCGCATACTTCATCAGGACTGCGCAGTAGGCATCATGTGGTGTGAGCTGTGACGAACGTATAACGTCCATGAAGAGCAACACTGACCTAATACTCGAGCAATGGCCTGCTCCAATGCCAGGTTTTTGTCACTACTGTCTTCTCTGATTTGAAATATAAATTCATGCTTTGTTAAATTCAATTTAGTTCAATTATATTTATACAGTGTCTTTTACAATGGTATTGTCTCATGGGACTTCACAACAAGAAGCACCCAAGAGCAACACGGCAAGGAAAAACTCCCTTGTGATAGTTAGTCTTGGAAGAAACCTTGGGCAGTGCCCAAGGTTCATGCCGGAAAAAAACAGTAGTTACCATGATAAATTACAATTTGTTCATGATTTTAGATGAGAATCATCATAATTCTATTATATAAAGCATAAAAGTAGTGTGGTAGTCAAGCCAAAGGTTGTTCCCAAAAGTTATGGCTGGACAGTACAGTAGCAGCCAGACATAATTTTGAAGTCAAGGAGTGAGATTGATCATGAGGGTAACATTGGAAGGGTCCATTTTGACAGCCATTGCTAGGAGAGTTTAGTTGCAGGGCCTCTAAGAAGGAGAGTTGGCCCTGGCATGGGTGTTTTGGAAGGGCCTCCAGGAAGTAGAGTCCTGTTATGGGCCTTCCGTGTAGTTGGTCGCAGTCCATTCAGGGGGATCATTTGTGTCTCATATGCATACACAGATATGTATAAATGAGAGAGGGAGAGAGGGAGTTCTATGGTAAGACATGAGAGGTTTGTGGCTCTAACTAAGGTATGGTGCATGGCAACACTACTGCAATGATGGTCAGTGGCTTCCATGCCTCACAACTCTGGGCAACAGCAGAGACAGTCCTTCCCACCAAGACCCACGAGGAGTGATGATTTACCGTGCACCATCCCTAACTATAGGGAGCAGTAAAGAGGAAGGTTTTAAGTCAAGACTTAAAGGTATTGAGAGCGTCTGCTCAACTGGTAGGTGTTGCGCTGCAAATAATCACTTGTATGATAAAGAACACAACAGCTCTAGATGCTGTAGAACATTTCCAACCACAAAGAGGTTATTCAGTGTTTCACAGTTCATCATGTAGGTCACACATGTCAGCAGTTGTAGTTCAGTGTCAACCAGCTGCATTGCCAAGATCAGAGAAACACATCAAAGGGCTTAACCTCCCTTCCCCTAAAGTTCTTACTTGACCTCTTGTTTTCTCAGCTGAAATGGCCGGGGTTTTAAGGCTTGTGTGTGAATCACTGGTTATAAATCTCAGAAGCTTTTACTGTTATAAATTAATCATGAAGCAGCTTTTTGCATGTTATTGATCCTCATGACAAACCTGAAAATAAAACACCATTCCCTTCAGAGTCCCTACTTAATAGCTCTCTCTCTCTCTCCCCCTTGGTCACAGGATGTACCCTGCAGTGATATTCGTCCTGCAGTTCTGTGTAGTAAATGTTCTCAACAATCATCAGCTCCTTAAATGTCTCAGACTTAGAACTGCTTACAACCTATCAGGCCAAACCAAATACAAATCTCTCTGAGTAGCTATTGTGTTGTACTAAAACAATGGAATGTGAATGGAGGTTACCTACAACAACCAACTTAGTCTATTTATGTGAAAACACTTATTTTTCAAAAATGTCAGTGCTGTGTTACTATAAAATATAGTGCTCTTTTGGCCAGTAAAAAATTTGATATAGACTAAAGGACATACTGTAAGAGAAAGAGAATGCGATAATGCGAAATACAAATCAAACAATCAATCAAACAAATGGCCACTACAACCATGCTTTAGGGTAACAGAAAAGCTATTAATGGAGTAGCTCTTTAGCTTAGCAGCCAGCTACAGTACAGATGTGTAGTGGGTGTCCCACAAGCTACAACTCCTTGGAATGGTTAAAGCAATGCACAGTAGCAGTTGGCTGCTCAGCACAGAGGGGTGTGATCCTTCTAAAGAGTGCTGAGTGAGTGACGAGTATTGTGGCAGCAGAGAGAGAGGACAGAGTGCTTCAGGGCAGAGGCATCCTATATCAACATACAGTATTTGCAGCGCAGATAGGGACACGACCCATACAGCGGAATGTATGCAGGAGATGGAAATCTTCAGAACCCAGCTTGGTTGCCATAGTGATCCAATGCCTTTATGTTAGTGCCACTGGAGGCCCCTGACAGTGTTGTGTAATATGTGCAAAGTATGCTAAGGAACGAGGTGTAGCCTATACAGTATGTGTGCGTGTATGCACTTCTGTCTGTGTCTGCCTGTCTAGGTGTAAAGGTTTAATACATATTTTTATGTTTGAGAGTGAATACCCCTGTGTGTGTGTGTGTGTGTGTGTGTGTGGTGTGATGTGGTTAATCATGCACTATATATGAATATGAATGTGTGCTTGTTTTGTACACACACCATAAGAGTTTGGGTGGGATCGGGGTTGTCATCGGGAAGCCTTTGGATGTTTTGAGAACAACAGACATGCTGGTGTCATCTGCACGGATAGGAATGTACTCCTCTGGCGGAAAATGCAAATCCAAGGCCCCTGTGTGTTCATCACTACCAGTGTGCTCTCACCGGCTCCACACATCAAACAAGGTGATGATTATAACCCACAGCGCTGCTTCATGCCACTGCATTCACACGTGTGTGCGACTCATTGACTCATACAAGCACCAGGGCAACTCTACACATTTACAATTATGTGTTTGCTAATGTGACAGATTGTTTTGCATATCTGATAATGCGCTGACTACATCTGTGGGTAATGTGATACGATCAACAACGTGACACACACGATTCATTTAATGAGAGATTGTGGCAGAAATTCCATACATTTTCATAAGTGGAGGCATGTTGCTTAGTGCTGTGTTGCTGTTAGGTAATTTTATATGGCTTAACCCCTGGGTGGAGGGGCACACCTTCAGGCCACCCCGGTGGGCAGTTTGACAGGCCAACATATGGTGTGGCATACCGAGCAGGCTGGCTCCTCAATACAATAACGCCCATGAGCTCATCAGCCAAGCATGCAACTTACTTTGTGGTAAATCTCCCTTACTGTATATCTGAGTGTGTTTCTCTCTCTCTCTCTCTCTCTCTCTCTCTCTCTCTCTCTCTCTCTCTCTCTCTCTCTCTATCTCTACATGTTACAACACCTTATAACCACATAGTTAATTTCTTTTGTAAGGCACCCATGGTAGAGTACATGTTCATTAATCAACACAGTCATGATGGATTATATGAAAGCAGCTGTTATGCACCTATGATAGATGGCTTTTAGCATTTATGGCAGTAAAGAACCCTATGCTATTAAAGTTTCTTAAGCTCTTAAATGCATTCTGCACATACAGTTGAAATTCCAACACGCTCATATTTGTGCAAAATGGTGCATTGCACTCTGGGCTTTTAATGCCCGTAATGCAAACACGGAGAGAAGATAAACACAAAAGAACATGAAAGAGAAAAGAGCGAGAGTACAAGAGAGAAAGAGACAAAGACAGATGAGTGGTGCAGGGAAAGAGAGAGAAAGGGAGTGTGTGAATGGAAAGAGCAAGTGAGTAAGAGAACAGAACAGAGAAAAATAGAATAAAAAGAGACAGGAGGAGGAGAGAATGAAAAAGGAGAGACAGTGGGTGTGTGTGGATGGAAAGAGCAAAGTGAAAGAGAGTGAAAAGGAAATTCAGAGACAGTACGATGGACAGAGCAAACGAAAAAGAGAGAGAGAAAAAGAGTTTGGCTTAAAAGTGAGTGATGGATTGAGTGAATGGATAGGAAAGAAAGAAAGGAAGAACAATTGAGTTCATGGTTGTGTTGTAGAAACAAGTGAATGACAGACAAATGAAAGGGAGAAATAGAAAGGAACTCAGACATGGTGAATAGGATGAGAGATTGAGAGAATGAGTCAGTGCGCGTGTTTACTGTAGATGGGTAGAGCAGGTGAGAGATAGAGAGAGTAGAAGAGAAAGAAAGGGATAGATATGAGCGGGTAATTAGTCGGGCCCCAGTGGTCTTGACAGCCCTGGCAGGCAGATGGATGGCCGCTATCAGAGGGATCACACCCCACCAGCGCCGGGCAGGGGCTCAGCTACACCCCCGCAGACCTCCAGGTTTTCCTCCCCAACAGTCGGCCTACCTGGCACAGGACCGGGGAAACACACACACACACACACACACACACACATGCAGCACGTGAGAGTGGATCTGAGAAGCAGACAGGTGAGAGAGCGCACAGCCAGGAGCCTGCAGCCTGTTAGAGCACCACTGAGCTCAGAATTGAGATTGATCAAACCTGTGCAAGTCAGCAGTCCATAGAGAGGTGGGACATCTATCTATCTAATTATCTGTCCATCTATCTGTCTGTCTGTCCGGCAGGTGATGCATACATGTGTGTTTATGTACTTTACAAGCATGTTTGCCAGTGTTTATTAGTACTGTAAGTATACCCGTGTGCACATGTACATGCATGAGACTGCATGCATTAAAGCATATATGAGGAGTGCTGTCTTCACCACAGCCTCCCGAGCCTCCCTTTGAGCAAAGCAAACACGCCGGACAATTGCAGCACTAATCAAGATGGAGACGAAATGGAGTGTTAAGTGCAAGCAAAAGAGAGAAGAGGGAGGGATAGAGAGAAGAGAGTAAGATGGAGGGAGACAGAGAGAGAGCAAGCAAGGGAGTTTGGAGGAAGAAAAGAAGAAAAAGAAAAAATTGACTTCTTTATCAGCTCTTAAAATCACGCGAGACAGCATCCATCTTTAATGAGCCGCAGCATTAGCACAGCATTCTATTCTGGGGCTCCTGGAGGCTAACGCTAAAGTGACGACAGATTTCCCTCAGAAGACAGATGTACCGCACTCTCCCTTCACTTCCCCCCACTCCTTTCATATTCCTCCCCTCTCTCTCTCCTTCTCTTTATCTCCCCCTTGCTGTCTTTCTGCCCTTTCTTCTCTGCTCTTGTTTGGAGAATAGAGAGGGTTTGTGCTTAAACAGCTGTTGCACCTCTATGGGAGGAAAAAGCAAAGCAAACTTGCCGACTCATTGTCGGTGGCCTGTCAAAGGTGACAGAGCACGGATGGCGTCACGGGGGGAGGTGGGTGTTTTTCTTGTAAATAGCCTCACATTCATACAGCTTCATAGGCATACACACAGAAACACACACACACACACATACAGAGTATACCCCCCCCCCACACACACACAGGCACACAAGCGTATGAAAACACTTGTGTGCCCATACTGACACAGCCATAAACGTCCTTGCCCTGCCCTATACACGTATTCAAAGACAGACTGTGAGCCTGTTGCATACACATGCACCTCCACACACAGTCACATTCCCACTAACTTACTCAGGCTCACACAGGGAGACCGAGTCTCACAACACACTCACACACACAGACAATCTCATACGTGATTTTTCTTACACACACCTATGTACATATTTACAAACCCTATTACCCATACAAATTCATACACACACACACCCTTTTCCCACCTACATGAGGCAGGAGCTGGAATGTGTGCCACGTTCACACACTAGTGGGGTGTTTTCACAGCCCCTCTTCCTCTGATACTGGTCTAAGCGTGCGCTTTATTGGACATCCCAGCAGCTGTTCTTTACTCCCCTCTTACATAAGCCAGCCTCCTCTGTCCCAGGAAATAGATTAAAAATGAATTCAGAACCAAAGGCCCTATTAGTCATGACCAGATCCAGGAACAGCCTGGAGGGGTGATGGTGAGACTTGTTGAATTGGAGGTGATACATATGTCACTTGAACAAGTGATGTTGACTGCTTGACTTCGTAAACATGTAAAACCATCAAACACATCATAATTTATTAATACATAACATTGTAATATTGTAGCTTGCATGACATTTCATTGCTGTATGTGAGTGGCGTAGGACCTACAGAGAAGAGATTTAGATGCTCTTCATATTGTATAACAGAACAAGAAAGAAATGTGAAATAGAATTTGGTTATGATGTCACATAATGAATTTGTCGTCTCCGTTTTCATACTCTTTGATGTCAGAAACCAGATACTAATGTAACTGTCAGTTTTGTGTAAGATGACCACACAACCACAGTAGTGAGATCATATGGTGGCAGATGTGATAGTGTTATTTTGTTTTCTTGCCCTTTGAATGGATGTGATGTTGGATCTGAGAAGGGCTGTGGTTTATAAAACTCTAATGGTTCACGTCAAAGGTTTAAAAAGTATTTTCCACCACAAAAGTAAACTGTTTGAAGTGAAGAAGACTGTTTTCATGTACACAAGAGGTTCTATCAGAGTCTGCATTAGTAATGATTTGACTTCAAGTCTTTACCTGTGGAAGTTAACAGAATTCATTGCGCCCATCCCATGTGCAGGAGAAATGAATATTGCCAAAACGGTCTTGAAAAGTGCCCTGCACACATTGGATTCTTCCCTTTCTGTCACGATTTTCCCATGCTCAGGTTTTTCATAATTGAACTTCAGAACTACAACGTTAGACAAAAGAAAAGACAGAATCAAAAGTTTGCAGACTCTTTTAAAGAATGTTAAAAAAAAAAAAAAAAGTAGAAGACACACAGTTCAATTTATTACAATGAAGACTACATTTCACATGCTTTATTTTATCACTACAAGGACTACCAGGAAAATACATCCCTGGCCTTCAGACGGCAAGGTTTGGGCCCTGTGAGTTTAAACTTCATGGCCAAGAGGTAGGTTTCAGCAGTCTAACATTTCATTAATATACAGGAACACTTTAAGCTTTTACAAGTTAGGGTCAAAGTTCACAGAGCCCTTGAGCTTGAAACTCCATCCGTGTCCATGTTAATCCTTTACAGAGAAATACCTCTAGCTTAGGGAAGTATGACCCAACTTTAAAGAAGGAAAAAAAATTGTGTGGGTCGGACCACGGCCTTGTGAATGGGGTGTGTTCCCTCCCTGCGGCTCTCTGTCTCTCTCTCCCATTTAGTCTCTCTCTCTCTCTCCCTCATTCTCTTATTTTCTCTTTCACGTTCTCCCTTTCGCTCTTTCTCTCTCTCTCTTTAAGTTTCTCACTTGGACTGAGACTTTATTTACCCACCCACCCACCCACTCAGCCCTCAGAGGAAGAAGTTCATTCAGCGCCAGCCTTGGGGCCAAGGCCTTCATAATGGGCCTGAACCTGTGCAAATGTCACGGCAGACACTTAAAATAAAGATGTAGGCAAAACACACAAAAAAAAAAAGCAGAAAGAAAGAAAACAATGGAGTGAAGTAACTTGTCGGGAGTTGGCTGAAGTACTTCTTTAGAAGTAATCATGCAGTCCCAGGAGAGGTCTAGTTTTGAATTTGATCATATGTTGCTTTTTATCTTCACTTTAAAGAGGCCTTTTTTTTTTTTTTTTTTTTTAGAATTAGTTGCGTCCACCTATAATAACATGTTCACCAGAGAAGCCTTCAGACCCACAGGGACCAGAGAGTTAAGATAGCACAACCACAACTCATAAGAGTGGGGGTACAGGCTACACTTTGCAAAAAAATAAGTCTCTCTTGTGAAATTCAGATCAGTTTAAATCTTTTTGGTTGTTTTTGGCTAAGGTCTTGCTAAGGTCAAGTTTTCACCTAACTGTAGGTTTTAACATATCTTATCTTGTGACTAATACACCAGGGTTGCACCCACTCACACACAGAGAGTTAGACACAGCATTCCTTGATGAGAGGGGTATTGGGACCTATGTCTTTGTTCCCAGAAGAGGGTCTAGTAAGCATGACTGTGGACACATGTGTATACTGAGGATGAGGAGTCAGTCATTGTCTGCGGTGACGTCAGTCGGGCTGTAAAAGCCATGGGAGAGGGGTCAGTGGGAGAGAGCAGTGGGATCTCTGCTCCGCCGGTGAGGCACCACGGCTCGCAGGCCCAGATGAGTAGCATGGACCTTAGCTTTCACAAATGCAGAAAACACACAAATGACTCATTTCCTCCCTCCCTGGTATAAAGGATGCCCTCCCACAGAGAGAAACAAAAAAAGAGTGGAGCCTGCACATCCTTGTGAGGTCTAAGGGAGGATAGATGTAATATAGACCTCTGGCTGACTAGTTGCTCTTCTTTTTAAAATCAATGATTTGTAAATGGACAGAGACACCCAGCTGTGCTAGTGACTTGTAATTCTGAGCAGATAAAAGTCATTGTTTGCCTGTCTTGGAAGTGATCTCTTCATATAAGCAAAGTGAGCCCTCCCTTTCAAAGCATTTGACACCAGTTATGGGAGTGATTTTCTGGGTTAAGCATCGCGCAGCAGGGGTCGGTGCCGATTCAAACGTGTTGCCTGGTACACAGCAAATCTCTGTCTATTGTGGCTCCAGCCAAACGAAAAAATAAAACGCACAGCGGCGGGTCCATTGACAGAACACCGCTGAGTTCAAACAATTCGCCCTGGACACGAATATCCTCTCCGAAACCCTTCCCCCGGCTGCCTTTTTGTTTCGGTTGTTGCGAGCCCCGAGTCGGACGGCCAGGAATCCGGAGAATTCAGAGAAACTTTTAGCGGGGACAGAGCCCGTTTCCATTTGGCCGCCACGATCCTCGACAGCTCTGCAACAGCTGTCAGTTGTCCCGGCGCGCATGTGATGTGCCATTGGGTCTGATGGCGCGCCGCTCCAAAACGGTCACATGAAAGGTGAAGACTTCATTGAAATCCTGATTAATGACACGCGTGACTTATGCATGATTAATGACCTAACTGCACAGGTTAGCAGGGTTTCCATTCCAGAGGATTGTAGCGAATCATCCATTCGTGGTACCCTGATTTTACAGTACATTTAATCTGTTGTCAATATAAAGTGAAGTATTTAATGAAACCGTTCCACATGCAATGAAATCACATGGCATTTTAATATTGATTTGGCTTGATCGACAGGAATAGCTCAGACAAAACAGAAATATTCAGTACTAAGCCACTGGCACCAGTTGCGGCTGCAATGCCCATTTAAACAGCTAAGTCAAAGTGCCAACAAACAGATTACATCTATGCTATGAAGCTAATCTAGTTTCTCTGAAACACCCAAAGGGGTCTGACCCGTCACGTTCCCATACTCCCCTCGGAAGTACTGCATCACCTTCATCCTGGCTCGTCATAACGGCGCGTTGTGAGTTAACTCAACTTCCAAGGAGTTGGAGACTGTGACAGCTTGGACAGCGGTAGGGGAGGGAAAGATCGCAATGAGAGCGCACCAGCCGAACACCTGCTATCACTCCAAGTCTAGACCTTTACCGCAGAGATAAGTCTCTCTGTATTTTAATAGACCAGACGTTAAAAGGTATTTTGATTCGTGGAATCATTTAACTTCCAGGGAAGGAGACCGTGGAAAGACACGGCGCTGCGCATTGTCTAGTAAAAAGCTGTCGGTCTGCATACGATACATAGGCTATATTTAAGGCATTTTGGTTACTTGAAGATTTTGAATCAACGTCGTGGTTTTAAATACACTTACAAGGAATTTCAGTTGTTTTCAAACTGCGCTAACCCTCAAACACTTTGAGCGAAGCAAAGGAATGTGGCGATAACATCTTTTCCTACCTGCACCCGCCTAAAGAAGTGCCAACGGGTCTCGTTTTGTCAACAGGAGTTAGAAAGCCAGAGAAAATAAGGTGAGTTTTTGTTTTGGACCTTGCAGGCTCTGCAAACATCCCAAGTACGTGTTTGTTGGTTTGGAGTTAAGAAAGTAATTTGCGCAATGAAAAGTAATTAGACTGTTGATGCCAAGTGGTCGCACGGTGTGCGACTGAACCCAGTGCCCACGGCGTTTGATTTCTCAAGAGATTGCAGTTCTGCAATAAATAGCCTCTGAAGAGGAGACGGTGAACAGTGAGGAAAAGATAAAGAGATCAAACAGTTTGTCAAATAAAAAATATAAGCTCTCTCCTTAGCAGTTTGTGCTATTGTTTATGATAAGCCTTTGCTCTGGCGAGTTTTACTCCTGTGGTTAACCAAACCATAAAAGTCCAATGCGTTTCTTTAAACACCTTTGTTAAACATTTGGTATCATTTAATGTATCTTGTACCTTAGGTCTAAAATCATGTTTCTCCTTAACCGACAGCTTGGTTGCTGCTGTTCCTGATAAATGGCCAGCATACAAGTGAGCGTAATGGACGTCATAGATTGAGCTTTTAGTATTCATAATTTATACACCAGTCCATTCCAACAGAGAGCTCCTTGATACATAATACATGCTTACATAAAAATATAACAGTTTGTACCTGCCAATATCCCACAGAACTGTTAAGACTTGCAAATATGCCACTTAACAACTTCTAACCCAAACACCACATTAAACACTCTATTCTAGGCATTTGTTCCATTTAAAACAATGTAAGTATAGCACTGGTCAGTTTCCCTTTAACTACTAACCCATTTTATTTGCATCCTCTTTCTCTGAGTGTGTGTGTGTGTGTGTGTGTGTGTGTGTGTGTGTGTGTGTGTGTGTGTGTGTGTGCGTGTGTCTGTGTGTGTGATCTGCTTGCATGCTGTCTGAGAACATTGGTGTGTATCAGATATCAGGAGTTTTCCCTCCTACTCCATTTCTTGACAAAGTAGAGCTTGTAAACTTGTGGGTGCCATTACTGTACCCATATCTGGCCAACACACATTCTGACTCAAAGTAAAAAGGGCCTGTGTCAGTGACTATGCCAATGAAGCTTTGCCAAGGAACTGCCCAAGTAGACGCTGTGATGAGGAGTCCTTTGAATGTACTTCAGAAGGCTCCTCCACTTATTCGCCTACCCATAGAAACCTCCTCAGTGGCCTCAATGCCATGCAATCTCAGTGTACACAGCCATAATTACAGATCGGGTTCAATGCAGAACAAACAAATAGGCTACATTAGCCATCAATAAAAAAAAAAAAAAAAGTTAGAACAAAGTCAGAACAGAGTCTTCTGGACAAAACATCTTCAAACATTTCTTTCCAATTTTGAAGATTTCTTTCAAACAGGCATTTACATTGTTAACAGAATTAAATGACTGAGTTGTTGAAACTGTCTAAAATTGTAGCCATAGTTTTTGTTGTAAACTGTGTAAGAAGACATGACACTTGTTCTCACTTCCAAAGCTTTTATGGCTCACTCAGATCAGGCCAGTTACATTGTGTGTCTCTGTGTGTGTGTGTGTGTCTGAGGGAAAGGGACCTTTTCAACCATGTTGGTCTTTTTTGAGCTTACTGCAAACAGCTCATTGGGGTGAAAGGGAGTTCAGTGGCAAATGCACTCACATCAACCCCGACACGACGATTCAGTCCTTACAAAGGACCAAAGCACACCCGTCTTTTCAGTTATGTATTGTCAGTGCACAGGATTTTCCAAAAATCACAGCATATTTACCCAAGAAGCTCAATTAGTGGCCAGTCTTTAGCTGGAATGGACATGACCCCTGATGCAAAGCCCAGTCAACCCTTTGCAAAGCATTGTCTAAGCCAAATGCACACATTTTTGTTCTGTCTACAGAACAGCCGTTTGTCCTACTTAAAGATAATAGAGCTCAAGTCTTTTCATGTAGCGCAGGTGAATTAAAGGGATAGCATATGTGTGTGTGTGTGTGTGTGTTTGTTTGTGATTGGGGAAATTGGAGGTAAAACTCACTTTTTAAGACACAGAAGGTGTGGCTTTGACCTGTCTTCAGCAGGTGGAAACATAGTCTTACTGACCTCTTTTCATTCACTGGTTGCCTGTGGCAGCCATCACCATGACGACCTATGGAAGCACGCATTTGCTCACACTTTGACAGAACTTGTTTATTGTTTGTGTGTGTGCGTGTGTGTGTGTCTGCATTCATGTATGTGTATGTGTGTGTACCTGCATTTCTTTGTGTGTGTGTGTGTGTGTTTATATGTATGTGTTTGTGTTTTAATATGCGTGTACGTGTGTGTGTGTTTTGGCACAGTGGGAAAGTTTACCACTCCCTCTTGTGAAAACAGCATTTGAGCCCAAGATCAACAATTAAACACACCTGGGTACACCATCCCGCTGCGCGCGAACATCCAAGTCAAGTAGGGAAGCGAGGAGACGAATCCCGTCATGCTGGGAGCATAAATCTCTGCCCGTGCTCAAGTTCAGGGCACCTGTCAGAACGGAAAAAGTGTGGAGGAATAGAGTGATAGGGGAGCAAGGGGAGAAAGGAGAGAGGGAAGACAAGAAAAGAGAGATGCAGTGTGCACTTACGGAGGCCCTGCAGGGACATTTGCAGAAACTTTTTTGTTGTTGTTGCCTATGTCCCTTTTGGGACTGTGTATACATGGGATAATCCACTGGCCATTTCAATTGGGCTTGATAGACAAGGGTGGGACAAGACAGAGACAGACAGTGTGAGCTTGATATTCCTGCAGTCTTGCATCTCTGGCCTTTTTCCAAGGAGACACACACAGTTACACACACACACACACCGCACATACACACACACACACACACAGGCAAGTGTTGAGAAGGTAGATGATGATCAGATCGATGTGTCCCCCTTATCACTCTCCTTCACACGCACGCTTGAAGGAACTTCACACTCACATGTCCTTGGAATTCCTTGTGCTTTATCAGCTACTCGCTCCACTATATGCATACTCTTACACCCACACATGCACACACACACACACACACACACACACACACACACTCAGATGGGGTCGTGGATGTGGATAGGTGTCCTGGGAGGTGCCCAGGGGGTTGTGTGTTTGAGTGTGTTTGTGAGGTTTTACAGTAAAGCACTGAAGTTTCACGGGTTAGAGCAGGCAGGATATCCCTGCATCTCCTCCGCATCTGTCATGCGAACGCAATACGGCATCCGTCCTGCACGCATCACCACTTACAACCCACTCTCTGTCTTTCACTGTACTTTTCTCTTCACACACACTCACACACACACTCATCCGTCCTCTTTTCTCTTCCCTCTCTCTCATTTGATCAATCATATTCTCTTGTCTGTTTCACTTAGCTGTCCTCTCTCTCTCATTTGCTCAATCTTTCCAGATTTGCTTAATCTTTCTAATCTTTTTAGATTCACTCACTTCTTTCTCTCTCTCTCTCTCTCTCTCTCTCTCTCTCTCTCTCTCTCTCTCTGTCCCTCTTTCACTCTGTCCAGTTCTTTCTGTGTGTTTCAAACTTTGTGTCTCGTATGCCTTCCCTCTGTCATGCGTCATTCTCCTCCTCTATCTCTCTCTTTCTATCTCTCTCTCTCTCTGTCTCTCCATCGCTTCCCTTCTCACCTGCTCTCCTCCCTTGTCTTGTCTCCAGCGTCCTATCTAGAGGTTTGGACATGTAGCACATTCCTGAGACAAGCCTCTAGATGTAGACAAGAGAGTGTGTGTGTGTGTGTGTGTGTGTGTTTGTGCGAGCGTGCGGGTGTTTGCATGTGCGTACACAAACGCGTGTGTGTGTGGACCAAATCAGATGAGCTGCCAGCGCTTGCTGAACCTGGAACCTGGAACCTGAACGGGGATGAAATGAGTCATGTTGCTGTTGCTTCCTCCCAAACCAGGTGTCTGTTTGCCGGAAATCAAATACAAAATCCCCTTGCGCTTTGCCAGGACTTTCCTCTGTTGGCACCAAGTTTGATAGCCCAAGGCACCGTTTGGCAGCAGCAGGCAAAAATGGCTGCAAATAAATGGCGCCTTGAGGAAATATTCCAAACCGTTCCCTTTTTCCACAATTTGTTTTTACTTGTTTGTTTGTTTGAGTGTGGGTGTTGTTGATGCATTGCAAATGGACTGGCTTGATTTTCTCTCCCTTCAGACCACACATAAAACCTCATTATAGTTAAGTGAAAACACATTTTTAAACATCTTTGAAAATGTCTTTATCATCTTTGACTTGGTGTGTGGGAAAGCAACAAGGATGTTTCTGAATGCTTGTCCTGTTGAAGCTCTATTCAGGCATGTTTGTATTACATAGTGTATAGCCATAAAATAATATAGCTGTATTTGTATTCTTCGTATTAATCGTAATTGCTTGTAATGCTATCATAGATATCCTCTTATGTTTGATCTTGCTGCGAAGTTTGAGTGATTGATGTCCGTGAGTCAGTCACGCAGAGCTTGTGAGTGTTGTGATTTATGAATTAGTCTATTTCCCCTAGTGGAAAAGGAAACAGAATTGTTGAGGCACTACAGAGGGCAAACCCATTCATATTTCAGTATGACAGCCTTTCTCAAGGTCATTTAGCTATTTATTTTGAAATATCCCTGATACAGGACAAACGCCGGATATGCGTGTGTTGATTTCCAGTAAATGTCGGGGAAATAATGATAAAGACCATTACATCTACTCTTGCCACTCCTGCCACTCCTATGTCATGGAAAATGGACCACAACAGACATCAAGCTAAGTAATAATTTATAAACATGCAGTTAACAAAATGGATGTGAATCCAAACACAACATTTTGCTATTTAGGCTTTCATGGATTATTCCCATAGTAGTAGTTGTGGAGCTCTGTGTTTTGTGCAGCACCGTATCTTGTATAGAGTTGTGCTGCTGTCAATGACTAGATAAGAGTTTTGAAGTAGTAAAACAATGCGAATAAAACAATGTCTTGTTTGTCACTTGTCAGGTTTAGTATTTCCGTTATGAAACTGTCATGGGGCATAGAACATGTTTGCATGTTGAAATGATTTAAACTGGGCTCTGTATAGCCTCGGCTGAAAGACTCCACTATAGTTAAGTCAACTTTTGCGTTTCTTCAGGCGGAGAGAACTCTGAGTGGTGACTTTTCCTGCTGATGGCATGTGATGTTTAGGCCAGCGTTCCTCTCAGTCAGCCTAAAGGTTACTTGCTTCAGTGAGTCTTCCCACAGTCAGCGTGCGTGTCTGTATGTGTGTGTGCATGCCTGCGTGTGTGTGTTTGTGTGAGTGCATGTGTGTGTGTGTTTGTGTGTGTGTATGTGCGTGCGTGTGTGTGCGTGTATGTGTGTATGAGTGCCTCTCCTTGCATCCCTCCCCACAGTGGGCTCTTAGGGGTGTAGGATTCCTGGTGATTTGGGGGGGATGGCATTTCAGTAGCCTAAGTGCCTCTCGGTGGCACTTAACTGTGACTGTCGATATGATCAGGGGTGGAATAGGGGGAAGACAATCTTCTTCTCACTACCACACCAGCCTCTCACTACCTGTGACTGTGTGTGTGTGTGTGTGTATGTGTGTTTGTGTGCGTGCTTGTGCTGATATATAACTGTGTGAATGTACTGTAAAGATGAGGCAATTTCTAATGTGTGCTTATGAATGACCTAACATGCTGTATGCTTGTCTCTGCATATGCATGGACATGCATGGCGTGTGTGTGTGTGTGTGTGTGTGTGTGTGTGTGTGTGTGTGTGTGCGTGTGTGTGCTTGCACCTAAATAAGGCCCATGAGACAAACCCCCAATGTACTGATTCCAACCTCCCTGATTTTACCCTCTCCAGAGGCTCTGCATGAAAAGTTCACCTTAAGCTTTAACTCTGAGCTTGTTGCTCTTGGCCTCTCTTGGGTGGTGTGTGACCAGTGGCTCCCATACCCCCTCCATGTCCCTTCTGTCTCACACACACACACACACACACACACACACACACACACACACACACTCACTCACAGACTCACAGTTTATCCCTCTCTCGCTCCCTCCCTCTCTCTCTCTCTCTCTCTCTGGACTATTGTGTAAGAGGGTACTTGAGGCCCCAAATGAGGGTGGATCAGTTACTGAGTGTCTCACTGTGACAGACCCCATGTATTTCTCTTTCGTTCCTGTTCTTCCACCACCGACAACACACACACACACATGTTCACCCATCTAAACTCACACACACACACACACACACACACACACACA
>JAVQKI010359599.1:0-12181 GCA_036025975.1 Nematalosa erebi
CACCCCCTCTACCTCCTCTCTCCCCCTCTCTCCTCCAGCTCACTGTGAGGCACCACACCTCTCCCGTCTCCACCCAACCCATCTCTCCTGCGGGCCCCTGCATGGCTGATCCTAATTACGCCTCTCTCTCCCACGGGTACTGGTGCTCATCAGCACTCCATTAGACACAGCACAGCGCCCGCCTCGCACGCCTCGCCCGCCCGCCTCGCCTGCCTCACCCGCCCGCCCCAGCAGCGCTCCAGTGGCAGCCCAGCCCGGGGGGAATGGCACAGCACTTTATTAAACGGCCTCTGAGGATTAAGCTGGCAAAATGCTCCCTTCCTGGGCAAGGTGCGGAGTGTGTGTGTGTGTGTGGGTGCATGCATGTTTGTGCGTGTCTGTGTGGGTGTATGTGTGGCTCCTCCGTCCCCTTAGGGGGAAAAGCGTAGAGTGGAGCACATGCCCAAGACCTCCAGTGCTGTTTTAAAAAGGACATTTCCCACCCAGCCTGTGTGCTGCAGTGCTGTTTTAAAAAGGACATTTTCCACCCAGCCTGTGTGATGCAGTGCTGTTTTGAAGGACATTCTCACTGCTAGCTTTCTCATCCATTAGCTACTGTAGCAGGCAGCCTGATGAATATTTGCCTTCATGGCTGGGAGGATGGAAGGCGAATCCTCTACCTGTCATGGCCACTGCAACAGTGTGTTGTATGTGCAGTCTTCTCAAATCAAGTCATCTGAAAGTCACAGGCTCTGCTAATGTGAATCGGTCCTGTCTATGAAGTTAGAGTCAGCAGGTGTGTCGCGTCTAACAGTGAAGTTTAAAGGTTTCTGGAATAAAATGTTTGCTGTTTTCTGATGAGCTAATCACCGAGTGTGAATGGGCCTATTTCACAGCAGCCATTTTCCCAAGAAGTGGCTGGGTAAGCACAGGTGTTATTAATGACATACAATCAGGATCTGATTGTGCTACTCTGAAGCAGAATCATATTGGCTGTCATTAATAACACCTGTGCTTACCCAGCGACTTCTTGGGAAAATGGCTGCAGTGAAATGGGCCCATTGACCCGGCTCAGACAACACATGGTTCTGCTCAGCCCATTTCTTGGCTGTTTTACTTGCTACTCAAAACACTGTGGAGCACCGGCCTGCTGAGATCACTGCTCAGAACACCATCTGATTTCTACCCATTCAACTTTTCAGCATTTTGCAACGCTTTGCAGCATGTTCCAGCCCATCCCCTGCAGATGTTCTACCTTGAAGACCCCTGCAGTACCATAATTGCTCTGGTGTTTAACAGCAGATTAAATCTCCATGCTGTAGACTTGTATTTCCTACCCCGGAGGGAGGGGAGGGAATGATTAAAGGCCTTGTCCAGAGAGTGGCTCATGATTTTTTCATACCACTTTATAAAACTTTCAGCCAAACGGCGCCTGAAGTGTGTGTGGTGTGTGCGGTGTGTGATGTGTGTCGGGTTGTGCTGTGTTCAGGGGTCGTGTGTTAAGACATGCCTGTGGTAGTCAGACCAATAGAGGAGGAGGAGGAGAGGGTTCGGGGGGGGCAATTCACAGGCATCCACTGTGACCTCATATTGAGCTAAGGCATGCAGAAGGAGAGCTCCTCGTATTAAGCTAAGGTGTGCAGGAGAGCTCCTCATCAAAGGGCCCCAGTCTTCACATCTCAGCAGCAAGGTGGAGGGGGAGGGAGAGGTGGAGGAGGAGGTGGCTCTTTGGTAGACGTGTGTGTGGCAGGCAGCTGGAGGGGGAGAAAAAGGCTGAAGGTATTTCGTCTGAGCCACAGAGGGGGTTCTCTGAGCTTCTTTATCATTACCTTCCCCATTAAAGGAGAAAATGGGAGAAATAGACCATGAAGTCTAATCTCCACTGCCTTTAATCTCTCTCTCTTTTCTTTCACTCTCTCTCTCTTGCTCCCTTTCTTCATCTCCATATCTGTCTCACTTGCATTGTGAGCGAGCTTTGCGTAAAAAAAAAGCGTGAGACTTTGTTAAAGCTGTTCTGGAAAAGCCAAACAGCCGCACAGTAGGGAAGGCTTGTCATGGTCACTGGCTCTTGACAAGCTGTTTGAGATCCTTCACTTGCGTTTGGCATATCTTTGAGGAAAGGTGTGGCAGGTGTCTGCAGCGAAGCAGTTCCAAAGCATTCGCGGCAGCGGACTGCAGAAACGAGTGAGATGAGCGGTAAATTAAACTTGTGAGATCTCGCTCTGAGCTGACAGCAATCCTCAGGAAGTGATAACATTGGACGCGTTCCCAAAGATTAGCCAAGCGCTCCACTACCCGTGCGCAGCCACGGTGGTTTGACCTAATTCTAACCACCTGTTTGTGAGGCCGGTGCCCAGAGATGGAGATGCGTAACAGCATAAGTACAGGCAATCGCAGCCAGCCAGCTGTTTGGCTCCAGAGAAACTAACCTACCCAATGCTGAAATGGAAAAGTGTACTGATGCATTTGCCTTGCATTTGTATATACAGTGAATGATGGCATCCAAAAACAAATGCAAACATTTTGTATCACATTTGATTCACAAAAACTAAACCTGTGAACTGGGTCATGTTATGATAAGGTGACCAGACCTCTGTGGGACATATTCCTGAATTTTTCCTAAAAAACTGGGGACATTCCTGTTTCTACATTCAATATCATAAAATGTAATGTTTTAGCTTCAGAAAATGGCAACAACGTGGATTTTCTTGTATTTGACTGGCAGGGGTGTAGCAATAAAAAAAAGGTAAGTGGATGGGGTGGGGGGGATAATCAATTTGCAGAAACACTTGGGGGCATTAGCGTTAGCATTAGAACTAGTTGCTTGGAGAGGGCTCAGGGCATAGGGTGTAGGGGGTATTGGGATTCAGCCACTGAGGGGAAAGAGCATCAGTAGCCGTAAACCACTGTCAGTGTGTGTGTGTGTGTGTGTGTGTGTGTCTGTGCACGTGACCTAATCACTGCTTGATAAGAGTGTTTGGATGCCTCTGTCTTGTTTCGAGGAGATTTGGGGGGTGCTAACGGGTTCAGGTTTCCATCTTATCTGAAACTTGCGGTTGGAGATATGGGCTTGGGTCGGAGGGGCTGTGGAACTGTGGGGTTTTGCTGCTTTTGAAGAAGGGAATAGATTAGAGGTTGTGGAAGGGCTTCAGCTGCAAGCTCTGAAAAATAGATAGCATGTCATTTCCACACACACACACACACCATCCTCCCTCCAAAATTGAAGAAGCCTACTACCCCTGGTAATATTTTCTTTTTCATCACTGATATCATTTGAGGGATTCTGTCACAGCTCACAGCCCAACACATTGAAATCAGAAAGCTCAAAGGGCCACTTTCATTTTCTCCTCATAAGCCCTCAGTCTATGTCTGTGTCAGCGCTGGGTGAGACCTCTGTTATTCCCTGAGCCTCACAGTGGATTGTGGCCTTTGGAATGGAGCTTGGGACTGAGCTTTGTGTCTGGTGAATGTTAGAGATCATGGCTTTGAAAGCCGTTTATTTTGCTAAACTACTCAGCTTTGACAGAGCGTTTAATACCACTGTTGATTAGCCGCTCTAATCTTTGTCACCTCGCGCACGGTTGCAAACTCGCTGACAAAAATCACATGCACACATCAGGTTCAGAGCCTGGAACAATGGGTTAGGATTGGAGGGATTTCACCTTGACTCTCTTCGTTTTTTTCTCCTGTCAAAACAGATCCAGATGGTGGTCTTTACTTAGCAGGCTGCAGTCAGATCCAAAAACCATCTCAGTTTAGATGATTAAAAAAATGAGTCATGCTTTTTGTGTGGTCTTGTTTTTAACAACGGGACCAGCGTGTCTGTTTGCTTGATTGGTTTTGTCTGTGTATTTTTAGTTGTGTGGCGAATTGGCATAAATGTTTGTTTTAGCCACCAGTCTGAGAGACAGTAATGCAGACCTTTTCCCAACGCCCCTCTTGTTGTCAAATAATGAAACCACTCCTCAGCAACAATATGATATGACACATCTTAGCATTTTTATAAAATTTCTAGGTAGGAAAGGCAGGGAATAAATCCGTTTAGATATTTTTATCTAATAGAGGTGAATCTACTCCAGGACAAATCAGGTAAATATGTTGTCCTCTATGGTGTTTGCAGTTTTGTCATGGCTGCAGGCTGTGGATGTGTTCCCCAAACTGTTCCCCAGCGAGCCCATTTGTCTCTGCCTGCTGTCCCTTACGTGGTGGAAACCTATTGACTTTTGTTTCTTGGGGACCTCATTCTGGACAGCCTCCAAAAAAGCTCATGTTCCACTTGCACACAACCCCCCCTCACACCCTTTCAGTCATTCTGATGCAATCACATAAACTCCCTGTCCCACAGCCACAGATCCCAACTGCTGCTTATTGTAACTAAAATGCCTTTGTGAGCGAGCAGTTGTAACCTCCAAACCTCCATATTTCTTTTCCTCCAGTGATGGTCTCCATAGTGCAGACCTTTCTGGTCTCCCTGTAATGGACCCCATCCTGTGTAAGCGTCATATCAGCAATCAGAGTTCTGCCGAGCAGCTGGGTCCTTTTTGATAAGCTCCCAACGGCTCAGGCTTTGTTTTCCCAGACTGAAAGCGAAGGGAAGAGAGGTTCTCACAGCTTGTTTAGACTGTTTATAGGGCGGCCATTTTTGCACTTGCACCTGAAGATTAAATCTGGGAGTGTGTGGAGGGCCCTTTGTGTTGAGTGTGATTTTACTTGACGTCTCCCCACTCTCCCCTTCCTCTGCCTAGAGGAGGAATGCTTCTAATGATGTTTTAGGAGGTTTTTATAGGAGTGCCTGCTGGAAAATATGTCCAGCCTCCTTTCCAACCTCCGCTCCCCCATTCACCGCTCCCCCATTCCCCCCTCCCCACTCGTAGGACTCTTCCCTTGGGACTAAGAGAGGCAGAACTTCTCCTGATGGATGTTTCAGTTTATGACAAGAACTGAGTGGTAATTAGGCCAGGACAGCACTCTGTACTCCTGATGCCAAGCACATTAATGGGCCTTACATACTAAAAGCCCCACAACTGACATGCTATGACATTTTGTTGTCCTATTTTTTTTACTGATACATTTATCATATCTAAAATGACAGCTCCCTATATATACACTGCGTCTTTGGCATGTGACAAGTGACACAAAGCCTTTGAAGTGTCTAAACACTGAAGTTTCCACGCTGAAGCACATTCCTGACCAACCCTAACCCTCGCTGCTGTATGTTATGAGCACATGTGTGCGTTTACGAGGGAGTCCCACCGTCAGGTCCGTCCCCGCGAGGAAACGATCCAGCCGCAAGACTCCTGACGCTCATAATCCCAGCAGGGGGGCGTGGCCTCTGTGCTGCTGCAGACGTGCCCATGAAATTAGAAACGCTGCACGGAACCTTCCAGAGAGCCCACGCTTGTGTCACACCTCTAAGTGACAGGAATGCAGTGATTAACTGATCTCACTATTAAATGCGATTTAAAACGGCACGTTAATTAAACATTAAGCCTTCTCTACTCTACCTCGTGTTTCTGTTGTCACATTAGATTATGTCAGTAGGACACATGGCAGAACTTGCATGGAACGATAGCAGAGTTACATCAGCTTTACCCCCTCTGAAAGAGCCATGTTGTACACAGCCTCAATACAGCAACTAAACACTGTAGCCTGTATGGCCAGAGCTAAAGGCAGCAATAAATGGCACATTTAAACCTCTGCAGAAGGTTTGGGTGATTAATTGTATTCATTAGTAATATTGTAAAATTAATTAATGGATAATAATTGCTATTATCGTGAAACCATGATTATTGCACAGACGTTAATGGTACCAACAAAATTTATAGTCATCGCATCCTTGCTAAGTGGTGACTCATCCCTGCCAAAGCCGCTCTCTCAGCACCAGTCGATCACGCTTGTTTCCGGAACATTATTAATTAATTACTGACACCCCAAGCATTATTCATTTTCACTTGGAGTCTCCAAGGGCAGTCTTAATCACTGTGTTTCCATGTCCTTCGCATTCAGCTGTCGTCTTCTCCGTGTTTAAGGAGTGTTTAAGGGCATTGTACACAAACAGTGGCAGCCTACTAATCGACCACTGCAAACAGAGCAGCAGGAAAAAAGCTGCGGTTGGTGGTGGTGGTGGTGGTGGTGGGGGGGGGGTTACCCAGACCAAAATGAACTGTGTGTGTGGGTGGGAGTGATTGGATGTATTTTGTCAGTTGTTTAATGGCCTTTCATTCCCAGTTCCAAGTCCTATTGTTCTCTGTGGATGGGTCTAGTGCGTGTGAGAAATAGAGGCCTTACACAGTCGTGGCACACTAACTCTTTTATTAGGGCCGAGGGTTGGGATCGACGCCAGCCCTGACACCCGACTGTGATATCGGCAGTGGGTGAGCTGAAGCCTTAAGAGGCCTATCAGCTGGACTGAGGCCAGAGATGGGAGAGAAAACATGGAGGTCCCTCTCTGGTTTTAATTAAGCACGTCAGGCATGCGCTTCCTGTCCAGTCAGGGCCTCTTGCTTTGAAAGAGTTACTGCCTTGTGTTCTTCTTTTCCATCTTCTTCTTCCTCTTCTCCTTCTTCCTCTTCTTCTCAGAGCCACTACATAAATATTGAGTGTGTCATCTTCTTCTCCTTCCTCCCCCTCCTCTTCTTCTTCTTCTTCTCCTTCCTCCTCCTCTTCTTCTTCATCTTCCTCTTCCTCTCCTTCTTCTTCTCTGAGCCACTAAGTGAATGTGTAGTGTGTCTTTGGAGAGAGGAATGGGGGTGAGGGGAGTGGCAGGGCGAGGTCTTCTCTCCAGAGGTCTGGCACACACAGCACAAGGCATGACAATGGGTTGCAACACCTTCACCGCCACGCAGAAGCAATAGAGCTGTCAGGCTCTCTTAACTGTACCCGTGGCCTGCTCTCTGGCTAGTGTTTGAGACTGAGCACGGGCCAACATCAGAGGCGCATGGATGGTGTTTACCATCGAGACTTTAATGAGCGCCCGCAATTGAAAGCAGATGTTGGCAAGCAGCACCTCTTGCAGTGCAGGACGGCCGAGGAATGTCCTGGGATTTGATCTAAACTAGGTCTCAAGCGGAACCTCTTCCACTGTTGGGTTGTGCAAGCGGATGAAATGATGATGATGATGATGATGATGTTTACAACCCAAAAGGAAGAGGGCTTATGTCCCGCAGCACAGAGTGTACTTTTGTATTGGTGATTTCATCATTTCATTTCATGTTGGATCTTCATCGTGTCCTGTTGGTTTTTAACATTTTTTTTCAAGAAATCATGTTATTCAGTGTGTTTTTTATGTAGTCTTGTGACTGTAAGCTTTTTGTGTATCACGTAGCAAGGGCAGCTTTGAAAACTAAAGTAAACGACATGTTGTTTACGTGTTTGCCACACCACCAGAGGTGTGATGTTATTTATGTGCTTTGGCGTCTCCCTGTGCAACTGAGACTTTAGGAGGGTGAAATGATGTTTAACCTCTTTCCCTACACTCCTCCCTCGCTAACTCCAGTCAATAACACGCGAGAGAGAGAGAGAGAGAGACAAGAGAGAGAAACAGTGAAAGATAGAGAAAAAGAGATAGAAATAGTTAGAGACAGAAAGAGAGAGAGAGAGAAATAGTGAGAGATAGAGAGACAGAAATAGTTAGAGACAAAGAGAGAGAGAGAGGGGGATGGGTGAAAGAGTAGAGCTTTCTCTAACCTGGCCCTGTTTTTCTAACTCTCTGAGAAAGATTTACTCCTAATTGTGTCCCGCGGGCCCAGCTTAGTCTTCACAGAGCTTCACGGCCTCTCCTGTCTCTCTCCCTTGCACCGCCCCCCAAAACACACACACAGGCACACTACCGCCACCACCACCACCACCCCCAACACTTCCAACCTTTCAAACCTCTTGACCCTGAGTCTGACAAGTCTCCGTTCTTTAATCGCCTGGCTTCAAAGCCATGTTATGATTCCCCCCAAAACACCTTCCTCCCCTAGAGACAGACTTGCCTCCCGGGGGCCTGGGGCCTGGGGCCTGGGAAAGGGTGAAGGCTGAGAGGAGGAGGAGAAGACACTAGCAAAGAGAGACCAGGAAAAAAACAACACGGACACTGTATGTGAAAAAAACCACACGGACACTGTATGTGAAAAAAACAACACGGACACTGTATGTGAATTCCAATATCCTCCCTGACCCCTAACCCTTGAACCCTCAAAGACTCAACTGGCACAAATCTGCCAATCATGAAGCCAGTTCATGACTGTGACGTCTGACGGTTCATGACTGTGACGTCTGACGATTCATGACTGTGACGTCTGACGGTTCATGACTGTGATGCCCGAGGATTGTGTATCTTTGGCCTCCCTCTGCACTGTGAATATTGTATTTTCTGTGGGGAGTGGCAGCTGGGAGGGGCGTCCAATCAGAAAGCCCTGTGGAGACGGCAGCGTTAGACCACTGAAGGCAGACCAGGGTGAATTCTTAACGGAAGGGGCTTTTTTTTTGTTATTACCGCACTGACATAAAATGTTACCTCAATATTGTCAGCGGAATCCATATCTGTCAGGTCTGCGACCTTGAGCTAGAGAGAGTCGGGAGTCATCATGTGTCGGCCCCCATCTGAGAGAGGCTGCTCGGAGGACTTGTCATTCGTCGGCTGCAGCCGCTTCCAGCCCCAGGGACATCGCTTGGGGCATCCGAAATAGAGCGTCCGTCTCTGCGATGGGGACAAGGGCACCAGCCGTACAGGAAGAGAGCAAGGGCATCCGAAATAGAGCGTCCGTCTCTGCGATGGGGACAAGGGCACCAGCCGTACAGGAAGAGAGCAAGGGCACAACATGGAAGAGGACATCCTTTATTGCCTTCCCCAATACAACAGCCCCAACCAGGCACTGAGCGTGTCAGTAAACTCTCCTGCTCCTTCCTGTGATGGCACCATGGATTGGGAAGGAAAATGTCTATAGTCTCTACGGTCTGTTTGTGTGTGTTTTGGCCCCTTCATAGACTGTTTCCAGAGAGTTATAATTATTAGTGTCATAGTTGTTCCCGTTTTTAACATTCCATAAGTTATCTCAGACCCTGTTTACACGTATCTAGATATTTCATAAACGGATATTTTTTTTATCTGTTTGGGCATCTTGTTTACACATAAACAAAGTTTTCGCCACCTCAAACGGATATATTTTTTCAAACGGCCTCTATAGAGGAGATTTTTCAAGACGCTGTATTTTCTAGATTCCACTGGATATGTGTAAATGCAATTGGAGAAATAAACGAATAAAAAAATATCAGTTTCTACAAATATTTAGATACGTGTAGACGGGGCCCAAGTAATGTAGCGGACGTAGGTTGGAGCAAAATAGAACGATTAATTGTTTGTGTTTACATTGCTGAAATGGTCTATAGCGATCATTCCTGCAGACAAAATAACGTGTTTGTCTGGAAAGTTGGCTGAACTTCCATTGTAAAGATGCGAAGACTGTTGCATTGCGGTTCTGACTCAAAGCCTCCATTAGTGGAAATATGGTTGCTGCACACGCATAAATGTCAACAGAGACCAATCAATTAGCGGTGCAATGAATGGTCCCAGCACACTGTGGTCGATCTTAAATGCCATTGATTTGTGTGAGTAACAATAGGCCCGTTTCGAGGGGGCCACTTGAGAAAGTGCAGATGAGATTGCATTGTGAGCTTGTTTCTTTCAAACGGGTCAACCCAAAGGCTGTCGAGGCTCCCTGTGGTTTAGCCTCGTTCTTATGCGCTCCTCTCCTCTCCTCTCCTCTTCTCTCCTCTCCTCTCTTGTCCTCTCCTCTCCCCTCCTCTCCTCCTCTCCTCTCCTCTCTCCCCTCCTCTCCTCTCCACCTCTCCCCATCTCTCCAACTCTCCTCTCTTCTCCTCTCCCTTCCTCTCCTCTCCACCTCTCCCCATCTCTCCACCTCTCCTCTCCTCTCCTCTCCACTCGTCTCCTCTCTCACTCACCCACCCCCCTCCACTCATCTACCTTCCAACCCTCCATTGCTGTTAGATGCAGATCCAGTTGGTGCTCCACTTTTCCACCCAGTGGGTTGCTATGGTTACCGAACAATAATGACAACTCTTCCCAACCATGCTCAGTGTGAACCAACAGCACTCCTAACGTGGGCTTTTTGCTGGGTCGAGAATGAACACTGGGTGTCTCGAGACAGCGTGTCAAACCAACACCATCTGTAAACTGCATATAGACAAAACAAATAAACTGCATATAGACAAAACAAATTGTTTATCTATTTAACTCAGATCAATGGAAAAATCAATATTATGATAGATGCTTGTGATTCTGATTTATGAAGGTGTTGGAGAATAATGCCGAGAGCGTTCTGATGTCGTGCTGTGGGGTGCCTCTTTGATTGCATGTCAGGCTGATATTGCAGGAAGTGTTTTGTCCTTGTAGGATGTGTGTAATTACAAAGGCAGAGCCTCTCAAACTCTATCAGTCAGTGGCCATTAAGCCCGAGACTGGCTGTGTCAGAGTGGAATAACACGTTCAACACACTGCCGAGGTGCAGCTCGGCGCAAAGCGCTCATCAGTCCAGCGGGTCTGGCGGGACCGCTCCACGTGACGAGAGACGACTGCACGCGCTGACGGCTCCCGGTCCGATCTCAGCCATTCGCCATGTGTCGTGCGTTGGGTTCCCTCGTGGGTAAAATTTGGCCTAGATTCAAGCGCTTCTCTTCACAGAAGAAATTCTTCCTCTGCCTCTATAATGCAACGGCATTCCTCGGCTTTTATTACTCCCTGCCTTTTGAGACAACACCAAAGTATTGTCATTCCAAACAAGGCCATGGAATAATTTTTTCCCCTCTCGCTGCGGCGAGAATATCAGCCCCCTTAATTGGACCGCATTACCTTTGCATTTGCCTCGCATCTGGAACACACTTGTGGCAGAGAGCAGCGACAGCAGCGCGAGCGCAAAAGTTTAAAGCATTTGGACTCATTAACGCTGCACAGTCAGAGATGCACGCTGGCAGTCCAAGTGAGCTACAGGTAATTAGCAAGGATCGCTGTTTGCCCTAAATTATTCATGAGCGCTGATGCTAATCAACATTAGCAGCACACGGCAGAGCAGGCGTGTAGAGTGCAGAAAGGAGGGAGAAAAAGAGAAAATTAGAGAGAGAGAGAGTGAAAGGAAGAGAGAGAGATGAAGATGGAGAGAATGTAAGACTGAGAAAGAATGAAGAAGGTAGAGAGACAGAGAGAGAGCGCACGGAACGTGGGATATGACAATGAAGGGTAATTAGGCAAGAGGGAGGAAACTCGGAGACTAATATCTTGCAGCAGACATTATTAATATTTCACCTGCTTCCAACGCAGCCTTGGTTTGGGTTCGATTAAAGCCACTCTGTCCCCGTTAATTTTGCCCTCCAGCTGTGCGGTGAAAAATTCAGACGAGTAAAACACTGCTGCCTTTCCTGAGCGGTGGCAGTGCGCCATGGGGAGCGTGTCATAAATAATGAATCTTAAATCGCGTCATTTAAGGGTCTTTGAGTCTTCCTCCATCTAAGATTCCTGCAGCGTGCGCATCACCCACAGCCCTGTCTCTGCACGTCTGTCATCTCCCCAAATCAAAACTGATAACTCCTCAGGGTGGAGGGGGGTGGGGTGGCAGTCGCGGGGGATAGCTTCCCGTTTGTTCTGTAAATCTAGCATGTTTGTTCCGTACCGCCGTGAGAACAGACCCTGAGAGGCAAACTTCAACCTAATTTGTGTTTCTCTGTGTTTTTCTATGCAGCTCATGAGCAGAGGAGAAGAGCAGCAACAAAGAGAGCTGCACTGACTTGAACTGGGAGGCACATCATGGTACGTACATTATTATATATGACATTAGGACATTAGATAATATATATTGACTTGTGTTGTACATTATGTGGTACTCTGTGACTTGTGTTGTACTCTGTGACTTGTACTCTATGATTTGAGTAGTGTTTATTTGGGTTTTCTTGAAGCAGCAGCTCCCTGATGCCCTTCACAGAGTGAAATATTTCAGCCAGACACATAGACTGTTAATGCCTCCCAACACACACACAAATGTACACACATCACACATTCACATACACACACACACATTCACATTCACATACACACAAACACACACACACACACACGCGTACACACAAACACACATACACACACACACATTCACACACACACACACACACACACACACGTACACACACACACACACACACACACACACAC
>JAVQKI010359697.1:0-13809 GCA_036025975.1 Nematalosa erebi
GCTCCTGAAGCTGTGCTGGGGTGGTGTGAGAGGGGGGAAAGGTGTGTTAATAATTAAGCTGCAGCCCTGCGGGAGCTTCTCCTCCCTGAAAGACCCCTCCACTCCACCAGCTGCTCTCCTCCTCCCACCTCCTTTGATGGCTCTCACTGATGTCGTCGTCCATGTGTTACACCAAAGTGGATGACAAAGCTCTCATCAAAAGAAATTTTCTTGCACTGAGGGACAGAGTGGGCCACAGCCGTGTGTTTACCAGCTGCGAGGCATATGTACAGGAGTAAGCCGCTGTTCTGACTGTAAAAATAAATGATGCAATTACATAGACATAAATAATTTATTTCATGTGATCTTTTCTTTCAAGCCAACACCAAGTATTGTCTTACAAACTCATTCTGATATTTTATATTATTATAGCTTTTTTCCAGTGACCTTCACCCCATTTCCTTTTTTCCAGTAACTTCTGAAGAAAGACATGGTGATTTCTCCATCCTCATGCATACAAAAGACAAGTGACGGACTTGCTCGAAGTTAATACATCAAGACAGCGTTACGTTTTTTTTGGTTCTCTTTTTGTAAATGCATTTTTTCCCTTTATTCAGATAGGGCTGTTAAGGGCTGTGACAGATAGCAAAAGGGGAAAAGATGGAATAGGACCAGGCAAATGTCCATGGGTGTAGGTGCCTGGATCTGAATGCACACCCTACAGCCCCTGGTACTAAAGCTTCCCCATCTGTGCACTCTACTATGTAAATTGGAGTACTGTAGGTGTAGACAAATGAAGAAAACCCTCTACAGCGCAGATGTATTTCAGTTGAAAAAGGAATGCGTGCAGGTGTGGTTGAGCTCAATGATAAGTGTGATCTGCATGTTAGATAAGATTGCAGGCACATCTTTTGTCAAGATAAATGATTCACTCTTTCAATGTCTTGTTCTATTGCATAGTTTACCACTATATCATGACACTCTTCCTTTCTGTTTTTAAATTGACTTTCATTTATTGATTACACAAAAGTTACTTTAAAAGCTGAAAACTTTTTCCGTCACCCTCTCTGCTAACTACAGTGGAGTAGGCCTACGCAGCGTCTAGTGTCTCCCATCTCTTTACGTCTTTGCTTGACTTTGATCTTAGAGTGATGAGAGTCTGAGGTGATTCACTGTGAGCAGACCCAGGCTTTAGGGATGAGTCATACAAAAGATGCTTATTTCCTCTCAGAAATGCAGAGCACACAATCCCTCCCGAGTCTCTCTAGTGTCAGGTTTTGGGGAGGGAAGTTATAATTTAACGTTTTGCATGAGCAAACACGCACTAATTCTCTGTAGGGAATTCTCTCAGGTGCTCGAAGACAAACACGGCCAGGCGTTTTGGTAATGCAACAAAAGGGATTGGCCTTCAGCTTTAATGTAGAGGTTGTTTAAAAGTCACCTCTCTCCTGGGTTTTGCTGAACAAGCAGTCTGCCTGATAGTGAGTCACACGCCTGAAATGTAATTAGGCATCTCTCCTGAATGGCAAACAGTCCGTGAAGACTTTTGTGGCCTAACTTTGGCCACAGGCAGAATCCTTCTGCCCTTATTGTAAGGCTATACACCACACAATGTGAACACACCATGGCTGGTGTTTTATTTTTAAATTGTAGTCATGCCTGTGTCAGTTTGACAACATTTTGATTTAAAGGTCAGTGCCTCACCTCCATTCATGGTGCCAATATTTACACTAGCTGTGACATTTCCTCATTTAATATCATTTCATGGCTACTCTCCCACTCGCCTCGTCTGAGTGAGTCTCACATCTCACTGTTTTTTTCACAGGGTCAACCCACAATGTCACCTTCGCCATGATGGAGCAGGCGGAACCCGCAGACTAAGCACTTTTCTTTTCAGGTGACACAAACGGGTGCTTCTTCGTGTCATTTATTTGACCTTAACAAAGGCAAAACCCTGGCATTTCCTCCAACATCAAATCCCTCTCCCATAAATGCTTCCTTTCGGTTTCCTCTTTCTCTCTCTCTCTCTCTCTCTCTCTCTCTCTCTCTCTGTGTCTCTCTTTCTATATCTGTCTCTTTCACTCACTCTCTCCAACGGTGAAATAAATCTGTTGTTCTCTTTTGCAGTAAAATTGCATTCATCCCCATCCTTTGAAAAAAAGAGACCCATATGTCATTCTATCGAATCTATGCCTTGGGATAGGGTTTGTGTAGGAGCGGCAAGTCTTGTGAATGCGTGATAGGAAATTGGTAGCAGCAGGTCAGGCCTTTTTTTGCAATACAATCTGTATGCACATACCACAGCCAAAGAAGCTGTGCTGTAGAGTGAAAATATGTTTACTATGCAGCCTAGAGAAATAAATGTATGCATCCCCACACAGAGACCACCAACCACCACAGGACTATAATGGTGTATCCATACTGTATGCCTTCCACATGTCATTGCACAGGGCACACAGGCAACATTTGTTAGGGGGAAAGCTGTCTCCTCAGAGAAAATGGTGGTAAATAGATTGCCTATCACACATACTCATTAATAATTTAACAACCATATTTCATCATGTGTACCACTTTCATGTCTCCATGTGCTCTCCTGCATAATTTATCAGATAATTTATCAGCAGTGCAAGCAGGTCATTCATGCCATGCTATCCCCAATCTTTTGATTTGATTCCTGAGTGTTATTTAAAGGGAGTCATATTTAGTAGCATAGTGTTGTGTGTTTAAATATAAATACTAACCACTTCTTCATCCTTTGCAGTGACACCCTGTCTGCAGTGGCACACTATGTAGATACTGAGTGTACATGTCACTGTATTTGCGTATGTGTTAGAGTCACTGTGTGCATGAAAGTGTTTCTATACAGTATGTGTGACTGTGTGTGCACATGTGTTTGGGTGTGGGTGGGTGTGCCTGTGTGTGTGTGTGTGTTGCCAGGCAAGAGAAAGGAGAGTTTTGGGCTGGAGAGAGGTGATCATGCCAGAGCCTCACGAGAGCCCTCTGAGATTTCACTGACACAAATACCAGATGGGCCACATCGACGAGAACAGCAACAGAGGAAGGAAGCAATATACAGAGCCCGGCTGTAGCTGAATATCTGTACTACCAATCACAGGTCTCCATCTTTTTATAGATTCTCAGACACCACGATGAGCACTAGCTGGTGGTGCTACTCCCTGTGAGCCTTAGATTTGCACACAAATCAGGAAATACAGGGAATCTGGGCAGATGCAGTAGAGCAGGCAGAGAGAAATGGATGCCCTTTCACCACATCTGTATACATCTGAAGTGTGGCAAATCAGATAAGCGCCTGCAGTGACAGAACTGTCAGTTTTTGTCTAACCACTGTGATTGCCACATAAATGAACAGCTCACTCATTTAACTCCCTAGGCGCTCATTTAAAAGGGCAAGATTAAAACGTTGAAACTGACACAACGGCCAAACTAATCCTGACTGTGCATGCAGCTTGGTAATAATAATAGGTTCAACTTGAGGCTGAATGGATATGTCATTCTACGTCAATGGCAGTTTAATAAGCAAAACACCTTGCAATATTTGTGGCAAATGCAAGCATGGAGGTCATGTCTGAAAATTACCAAACTGATTGGTAAACATCAGGATAGTTTTTCAGCTTATCAGCACTTCTCACAGCATCTACCTTGGCACATGTGCGGTACAGTACTTCTAAATCGGTGGAAACTGGCTGTGTAGACTGCAGAGGATGTTCATACATTTATCACACCAATCAGTATTTTATTTTCACTGAGAATATCTGCTCCATATCTACAGTATATTGGTGCAACAATGTCTTAATGTTTCCCCTTATGACAGGGACATCCTCCTTGTCTGACATTCTGGTCATGCGAAATTCATGCCTGATTTGTAAATAAGTTGATTTGATTTGAAAAATCAATTCCAATTCTCGCTGTGTGCCAATTCCACTGGCCAACTGACAAAATGAATAGTGACAACGAACTTTTAGTATGAATGTGAGGCCGAAACCTCTGCCTTTCCCTCTCTCCTGCTGTTTGAGTTGAAGACCGTAGAAATCCCAGACTCTGTTCTGAGGTCAGCTCTATTAAAAGAGTGGAGAGCAGACTACCAGACTCCTGGTGGAGATGATGGGCAGGACTTGAGGGCCCAGAAATCTGAGTCCAGCCTGAGGCACTCCTCACCAAATCCATCCTGTTCTCCACCGGGCCTTGAGAAACAGCAACCTTTTGCTTATTTGTGTTTATCTGTACATACAAGCACAAAGGAAAGACATCCTTTTTATTTCTTTAACTAGAGTTAGTAGAGTTCTTAAGTGGTATTTGACAGCTGAAAGACATTCGATTACCTGCAAAATAATGTAATGTTTTTAATTTGCATCACATAACCTTGGCTAAAATGATTACTCGAACAGGTTGATGTCAAATGTAATAGAACAGTTGTCCTCCCACAGAATGTCCACTATCAATGCCTGAGAGAGAAAGAGTGTGCGGATGTGTGTGCATGTGTGTGTGTGTGTGTGTGTGTGTGTGTGTGTGTGTGTGTTCGCTTGAGTGAGGGAGAGAGAGAGAGAGAGATAAACACTCCACCTCTAGCTTAGCTCTGTACGAGAGAAAGAATGGAAGGCTATTCTCACGAGGACTTTTCGAGCAGCAAATTGAGTTTGTGTCTGCTGTGCTGTGAATGTTAATGCCCCTGCGTGGATGAGCGAGCCCCCGACAAGAGGATGAACTGCTCGTCCGGCTGCGATGATTAATAAAATAATAGCCGCTGCCATAGCCCCTCCCCTGCAAGATCCAAACCTGATTTACACCTCTTCTCCCTCTGCACGAGGATAACAGGCCTGGGCCATTAAAAAAAACACCACTGCACATCCATTTTGCAGGGGTCAGATTTATTGCACCCTGCCACCCGATACATGGTGAATGGGTTTCACAGCAAACCAAGCCTGAGATTGCTGCAGGGGTCAGCCTTTGACCAATTCCATCATTGTCACATTGTTGGTTTTCATCAAATTTACTGGGCACCTGTAGAGTGTTTCTCTATAAACAGTTCTGAAACACATGACACTCTGCATGCTTCCTTGGTGTTTTCCTTGAGTGTGGAAGTAGATCATTGTGTCTCTGTGTGTGTGTGTGTGTGTGTGTGTGTGTGTGTGTATGTGTGTGTGTGTGTGTGTTTGTGTGTGTGTGTGTGTGTAGTGTGTATGGTATTAAATCAGGAAGATGTCTCATGTCACTGTCAAGTGTCATAACTAGAGGAGCTATGACAGGTTTGTATTGCAGGGTAAAGATGAAAGTGTTTCCTTTTATTTTATTTGTTTGTTTGTTTGTTTGTTTTTTATATGTGTTGGCAGTGCTTTAGGGGGCGCATTGGACTGCCTTGCTCCACTATTTGGCTGTCATTTTATGTTTGTAATGAGCTGTTAGCTGTTGTATCACACAGGCCTGTTGGGGAAATACTGTCAGTAAGCTATTGATTTTTCTTAAGCTTGACAGTGTGTGTGTGTGTGTGTGTCTATGTGTGTGCGTATGTGTGTGTGTTTGCTGGAGTATATGTGTGTGCCCATGTACACATGTGTGCGTTGCATGTTTCATGTTTTTGCAGGGAGTTCTTTCTATATCTCTATCAATATTCATCAATGTGTACATTTACATTTGTGTGTGTGCGTGTGTGTGTGTGTGTGTGTGTGTCTTAAAACTCTGTGGTGAAAACCAAAGGGCCACAAGGGTTTGCCCTTTTTGTCTGTTCCTTCCCTGAAGAGGTTGGAGTTGCTCTGTTCAGTGTCTGAGCTGTCAAATGACTAGCCGTTTTATATGTGCAGTACGGCTGAGAGCACTGACAGACCACTTGGTCCAGGAGAGTGACAGATTAATTTTCGCTCAAATAGAGCCAGAGCTTTTTGGACAAACATTTTACAGTCTGGAGGTCATCCAAGGCACACGGGGAAGACAGGAGAGGAACAACAGAAGAGAAACTGTATTGCCACAATCCAGTTAATTGTTTTGTAATCTGTGGTTTTCAAGTGCAAAAGATTTTATGCCACTCCTCAGTCCTTTCTCTTCTCTAGAAACAGATAGATGGATGAAACCAAATTACACATACTTAGACACACACACACACGCACACACACACGCACACACGCCCTCAGAAGACAGTTTCAGTAAGAGGAGTCAGCAGGTCAGGGAGCTGAACGGCAGTCTCTTCAGCCATCAAACTACTCCTCTTGGAGTGAGCACTGAGCTGTGAAACTAGCTAAATCTGGATAACCCTCCTCAATCACACACACACACACAGACACAAACGCACACACACACACATACACACACAGACACATACGCACACACACACACACACACAGCCTTCACTGTTTACCTTCAAAGCTGTTCTAAGGCTGGACTCACCGAGGAAATCTGTTTGGCCCAATGTTATTTATTTTGGCCACTCATAACATGTGACAGTAATTACTATGGACGGCCCTTGTGAGATGCCATGTCGAATGTGCCATGTGGAGAGGTTGTTGTGTCTCTTGTTTGGGAGTGGAGCCAGACAGTGTATCAGTGTAATAAGTGTTTAGGGGTATAACCGTCTCAGGAAACTAAACATTAAGTGTCTGCATTGACGCGCATACAGTAGGTGTAAGTCTGAGAGACAGACTTAGGAGAGGTGTGTGTGTGTGAAGTCAATTCAATTCAAGTAATTTATTTATATGTCAATCGATTAAAATATTTAATCGCGGTTACAAATGTCATAATTAACTCATGATTAATCGCAAATGAATCGCACAATTTTATCTATTCTAAATGCCCATAAATTACCATTTTAGTACTCTTATCAACATGGAAAAGTGGATAGGTTTGCTTTGCCAATGTTTTTATTGCAAACCACAACAACAACATGTAGTGTTATAGCTATTCACATGTGAAGCAAAATCAATAAACAGATGACAAAAAAAAATAGATAGGCCTACAAAAACAGCCCTATCAACGACCTTCAAAACAGCATGATAGAAAATAAAATTAGGCTACAAAGTGCACATCATTGTAAATTAGGACTTACCTACAGCGCAGAAACCATGGCTCACTTTCTACATGTTCTACAATTTCTCCATGCTTCTTTTTGTTTTCATGACGCATGCGGCGGTGCCACACCGGTGGCTGCCTTAGCCAAATTGAAACCTCTATCTACAATACCACTCTCGGTCCACACAACTTCGGCGTACTTGCAGCTATTACTACAGGACTGTACGTTGTGTTTTTTCACCTGGAAGGCTCTATGGAAATCTGGCTCATTGAACTAAATTTACAGACACCATAATGAATGCGTTCACAGTTTTGTTCATCAGGCAGTAGTATGTTCAGTGCAGAGCCGTATACGATGCATTACCCAAAGTAGGCCTATACGTAATTTGCAATGAAGTTATGACAGTGGGGGAAAAAGAGAAAATGGAGAATGGACTACTCGTGGGCCTACTAGTATATCAATGTAGTTCAGAAATCTCACAGGCTGCGCGAGGAAGAAGACAGCAAAGAGCTCTAGGGTGAACTTTTTTGAATGGCAAGAGCTCATAATGCGAAGCATGCAAAAGTGACTCGGACCCGGCTTTGCAGCGATTGTAAGTAAGTCAGCCTAGGCTAACCGATGCAAGGAACGCTAACGTCGTGTGGACTGAATGACTTTGAGGTATATGTAGGGAAGCATTGTGGTAGCTTGTGTGTGTGTGTGTGTAGACACAGCGGTGGAAAAGAGATGGGAGGGGGGTTTACAAAAGTTTTGGAATCTTGTCGTGTTCTCTCGGTAGAGCTCCCCCTACAGCTTTTGACAAGGCTAATGCAACCATTCAAAAAAGAAAACCAGAGTTGCTGAGCGCTTCTTCAATAGAGTGGAATAGGATGGGGAGGAAGAAACATGCTGAGCTATGGCATTATTAGTTTACACTCAGCTGTATCTACATTCTATTCTCGAAGTTCTCCTTTGCAGGCAGTGTCAATACAAACTTGTCTACAGTTATGACTTTAAACGTATTGATGTCCTTTAATCCACCCTTGTTGGTCTAACAGCACTAGTCTAAGCTTGGCAATAATTCTTGCAAGAATGTTCTTGTGCCTTTTTTCAATTGTCTCTCTTTTGCTCTCTCTCTCTCTCCCTCACTGCCTCTGTTCTACACACTGTTAACAACGGTGTGTATGCTAAAGCATGCTGATGTTTGAACAGATTGGCTGGTTACAAGCTCATTCATATAAGCTCATTCAGAGATACATGTCCTTTCAGCTCTGGTAACTCTATGAGTAGTGTTTCTGAATGTGCTCATATAAACCAGGCTATCACCAGTCAGTCTCTTCAAACACAAGCTATTCTCCCCTATACAGTACATTCAGAGTTAATGGACATGGCTGAGTGTGTCTCCTTTTCAGAGCTGAAGGCCAATGCTCTCTATCACATCTGATGGCAGCTCTTTTGGACTTATACTATATGTAGCCATGTACTTTTACTGTGTTTGTGTGTGTGTGTGTGCGTTCGCGCAAGTGAGAGTGTCTCTTTTACAACTGAAAGCCAGTACACTCTCTTTCCCACTGCGTGTGTGTGTGCGTGCGTGCGTGTGCAAGAGTGAGAATGTCTCTCCTACAACTGAATGCCAGTACACACACACACACTCTCTCTTTCTTTCTGTGTGTGTGTGTGTGTGTGTGTGCATAGAACAGCCCATTCATTTTTCACTGGCTATGACAGAGTCTCAGTCCCTTATTGTTTGAGAAGGCTAATAGACAAAGAATTGGGAATTAGTCAGAGATGCAAGTTAAATGGAAGATTGCTTTCACATGTCTGTCTCCCCTGGTTCAAAGCCTTGTGGTTGAATTGATTAGTTTCAGTCTGACCAGGGAACTGTGCTCATTACGACATTTCTTCTTCCACCTGCACTGTCCACTTTTGGTCTTTGTAAGTGTGGCAGTGTTGAGGACCCAGATTGATGATTCAATCAAAGGTCCACCTCTGACATTCTGCAGGTCTGCCATATTCCTCTCTATCTTTACGCTGACATTTATGCTCCTACAAAGACTAGGAAGACCATGTTAATCCTCCCTTGTAACAAAACCTATCTACCTACTATGTCTTTCTTTTACACTGAGAGCAATGCCTCATAGTCAGATTCAAAGATACAAATTTTGGATTTTTTACTGCAGTTTGGGTTAGTTAAACTTAAATAAGAAATTGGCTGCTATGTGCAAAACCTGACTTGTCTTCTCACTCTCTTCTCTTTTTTCTAGAAAACCTCAGCAGAAGGTACGGACAGCAGGGCTGTTAAAATATAGATCCATGGGTAAATAAATCTGCTCATTGCCCTTATTTACACACACTAAGCTTTTCCCCGGATCTGTTGCTATTGCATAAATTAGCCTCACTAATTATCCTTATTGTGAGGCAGCCAGGCAGGGAGAGAGACAGAGAGGGAGGGAGGGATTGAGGGAGGGAGGTGGCAGAGCTGGAGTCTTCAGGCAGGCACTGGCCGGTCGGCCATGCGCTGTGCTGGGCTCTGCTCTGCCGTAAATAATTCAGCAGGCAACTTTAGGGTTTTACACTCTCAGACACTACCTGCCTGTTACATGTATCTCCAGGAGCGCCAGTCACAGAGGAGTATCTGCAGGTTGTTCTATGGTCGAGTCAGACATGGCTGCCAGGGTCCATGATTACTACAAGTGTTACTGTGCCCTCAGAGAAAAGAATTGACATTGATGAGAATATCAGTCAGTTTACCGACAATGAGAGCCTTACAGTCTTTAAGGTGACAGAGAGATCACAACTAAATAAATGTCTCCCATGAACAACTGAATATCTCCTTTTAAGACTTTCATGCTGTAATTCCCTATACTGTAGGTAATTTTCATCACTTCTCCACCCCTGATATTGTAAAGGTTTTCACATATGATTGCTGAATCATTTGTGTTTAAGTGAATGTTGTGTATGGTGTAAAAATGTGAGTTTTTGTATACTGGATTGGCTTGTTTCCTTGTGACAGTGGAGGTGTTCCATGCTCACAATGAAGCCTCCTGCAGAGGTGCTACGGTGGCCTGTAAGGTTCAAACACAGCACATGTGTGCAGATGGGGGGACTGGAAGCTGCTTGCCTGACTCATTATAAATACCTGACCCCAGGGAAGTGCCCGCAAGGTTGCACAAGGTGGTGCTGGGTATGTAGGCCTCTGAGTTTGCGTGCGCTGCTAAAAAAGCATTTGGGGATCCAAATAAACAAGCCCCGAAGCTGTCCCCTCTGCCTTGGCACAAGATTATTTGGCGCTAAGCAGATTTGAGAGCCAAGAGACTGCAAGCTAGCAGCTCCCCATACCCCGGTAATGTGCCCTCCAGTTGTGTTTGTGTGCAGGTGAGCATGGGAATTTTCTGTGTGTAATAGTTAAATGACAAGCAGGAAACATTATTCCCAAAGGTGAGAGAGCCAAGTCTGAAAGGAAAATTGGATTTCATTGTGTTGTATGCTGAAGATAATGTAACAAAATGGAGCTGGGAAAAACAAGTTGTGTGTGGCCTCCAAAGACCATTCTAATGGTGTCCTTTCAAAACAAGATTCCCCAGGCTGTATTAGAGTACTACAAACAATGTCTACTCCACCTACTGTCACATAAATGGCTTTACTGGGTAGCTTTCGACATAGACCAGTTAACTAATAGATAAGCTCATCCAGCATATGGTGCAGTAATTTGATATACAGTAGTGGGCCACATTAGTGCTCCCATGAATACGGAGTAAACAGGTGCAGGGGAATGGTGCTGATTTCAGGGCCAGATGTCCAGCATTAGTGTTCTGGAACTCAGACTAAAAACACTTTCATGGAAATACAAACCCTGAACCCATCACAGAAGATGTTGTGATTTCTAGGTGTTTAAGTGATGGGGGAAGAACAAACACCACAAGAGATCACAAGCCTCACTTCTGTCTGTTAATATGTCTTCATTTAAACCCATGGATTGCATCGTTCACATGCCTATCAAGCAAGCTCTTGGATTGTCATATAGTGTGTCATGCTGAGTATACTGCTGTAAATGCTTTTTTAATTATGACCGCCACTAGCTTAGCGCTACCTATTGGGTGAGAAGCGCCACCTATTGGGACACTGACTGTTGCCTGTTCCTTACACTAACACACACAGTCTTGACTTTTGTGTATTTCACATATCCTCACTAAAAAAATCCCCACTACATCTCTGGAAACACTATACCACATGAAACTCTCTGAGCATGTAAATACACCTGAGTTTTAAAACACAGTAAATTCTGGTACAGGAGGAGGGGCAGTTGAGGTTGTCAGACCCAGTTTTCCAAAATAACTCCAGAACCATAGCAACAACAAATACAAATTTAGTGGGAGATATGTCCCAATGAGCTGCATTCAACAAGCCCTAAACCCCCACTGTGAGGCATAGTGCCAACTATTGACACACAAAAATAGCAAGGTTTTGGAGCAATTACATCATTGATTCTCGGGACACCAAAATACTAGGTCACTTCAAACTCACTGGGCATACTGTAGACCTTCTCTGGGCTCATATGTCCTAAGCTAGTCTGGTCTCCAGACTGGTGCCCCTGCAAGATCTGCAATGCTTTGGCCAACAAAATTGTACTGGTACATAGGTCTCAAGGAGATGCATCCAATGAGCCCTCAACCACCCTTGTACAGTGTAGCGCCACCTATTGACAAACATTTGTGAAATTGGCCATTTTTTTGGGTGAGGGGGGGTCAGTCTATGGTTTTGGGGACATCAACACATGAGGCTTGATAATGTAGCCCTATAAGACTAATAGCATGTAAGCGATTTTTTTGGTCTGCCAGGATATTTTCACCCCTTGTGCTTGATAAAACATGTTATAGAAGGAATTGACAGCATATATGTGTGTTGACATGTCTATAACTCATAGGGGGAAATCTGTAAGATCTGTGGTTCAGAAGATGTGTCTAGAGTATGAATGGAAATTAATGCTCTCCGGATTGGACATGCAGCAATGTACAGTGCTCATATTATATCCTGCTACATCTAGTTATACTAAAAAGCCCACAAACAAGTTTTTTTGTAGACCAATCTTACAAAGGAAAAATAAATAGCTATGTACACCACACAGGCCAACAATATCACAAATATTTTGACACATCAGAGTTTGTGTTGCAGAGACCTATTTAAACTTGTTACTGTGTAAATAGCAGGCTTGTCCTTCCTCCCATTCACACAAAACGGGTTTTGCCCCTCATGTTATTCCACTTAGTTTTGATTCCAGGGGCATTTTTCAGCAGCCTGGGGAGTCTTGCTGAAAATCATTTGAAAACAAATGAGCTTTGCCTTCGGAGATTGCAAATGACCACTCTCCCAACCAATTGATTTGCTTCCCACTTTTTTGGAGAGGCAATCGTAATTCCCTGGTCAATTGGCTTCCATTATGAAGACATTCTTATCTTATTTCTATCACTTGAGAACAAGAGAAATGAGGATAATGGAGACAAAGAATAGACAATTGTTTTATCTTAGCTTGGTTGAATATGGAAAGACTGGTGCGTACAATTGTTGCTCCTCCTTCATATGGAAATCATGGACTTTGAAATGGCCACAATGGCCAACTAGAACACAGACACTGACTCAGACTGTGATGCAAGCCATCCCTCTGTTCTCTGGGCCTGTAAAATATTACCTGACATCATAGGACAATCCAAAGTGGCATGTCTTTGGTTGTAGCATTATCAGAATCCCTGATGTTCTCGAGCTTCGAGAACATTGTTGGTGGACACAAAGTGTACAAAGAATGTTTGTGAACAGAACGTTTTTGATGAGCCTGATACCCTTAATAGCTTCAGTACCCTCAATACTGTAGCTTTGTGCTGCGCTTTAAGAATAGAGAACAAGGTACTCTTGCCATTCATTCAATCTGATGTTACTGTGACCCACCAAAGTGGTTAAGGGGGGGTCTGGACTTGGGGCCTTTCACCACAAGATATACTTTATACCCAATTCAGCCTTTAACACCTTCTCAGACAAACGGGTTCTCACACAGGTAAGTAAGTAAGTACAGAGGCGTGTTTTGCAAAAGAAAATAAATATTTATTAATAAATAATTAAATTAAGAGGAGTATGGTCAACTTTGTTATTGCACGGAGCCCTAGAGGCATCCACTATACAGGGCTAATGTCCCAGAGAGGAAAGTAGTGGCTGCCACCACCAATACAGGAAAGTCAATTGGAAATGGCAACAAATAAATCAGCTGGAGGAGGGACTACCTGTCCTGGAGGAGGAGTGACTCACACACGCATGCATCGGGTGCTTTTGGTTCGGGTGCCTGTTCACACACAAACACGCAAACACACACAAACACACTACTAGGCACAGATACTGGGAGAGGTGATCACAGCAATGGTGAGGTGCACGTTACCACTACAAATACGGTGCGCAGTGCGTGAAGAGACTCCTATCAAGTTCAGTGACCCACTCGTAGCACAGCTGTATTACTCTCTATAGTAGGGAAGAGAAAGAGAGAAAACCATAGGTTAAAACTTATGAACCAGCACCAAACCAAGGTGATGCAACATTCACACTTTAGCAGTAGCTTACAAACTCGCAATTTACTGGGGCAGCCAATACTTCCTCACTGGTCCACAGATTGGATTAAATGAGAAAACAGGAAAATAAACAAACCAAAACTACAGAAAGCAAAAAGCTCAAATGATGAGCATGAAACGACGGAAGTACGAACATCGTTCGAACTTACATCCTGCGAAATCCGACTGTTTCCCAAAAATCTCTAACCACCTTCGTGAGATGTAAGTTGGAACGACGTTAGTTCGTAA
>JAVQKI010359802.1:0-10426 GCA_036025975.1 Nematalosa erebi
ACTCACACACACATATCACACACACACACACACACACACACACACACACACACACACACACACACACACACACACACACACACACACACACACACACACACACACACACACACAGACACCTACCTGTCAAGGGCCCGTTGCCCTGCTGCATATTCCCCAGGATCTTCTGGCCCAACAGGTGAATGAGACGAGTCACCACCTTCAACACCACAGATAACAAACTATCAGCACCACAATGACATCAGATCACTGGTAATCTCACTTTCCAAAAACATGTCTAAATTTTCTCTCTCTTTCTGAAATACTTAGACATGGTTGTTTTGGCCCAATAATTTAAATATACAAACAAACACAGAGGACAACAACAGACCACATAAGTGTTCAAATTATACTACTATGATATTATTTTAATATGAATAAATTATTCTCGACAGCCAACCAAGGTAATGGAAGTATATTTTGTATACTGAGAACACTTAATCTTCCTCAGAGTTTCCTGTTAAGCTGAATGAGTGATGAGACAGGTGTTTCCCTTCGCTGACACACACAGACCTGTGGGTAGGTCCTCTTGATAGAGTTGAGTGCCCCCTCAGGCAGCTTGGCCAGCTCTGAGTCACGAACAGCGTGCACAGTGGTGGCGCGCCTCTGGTGCGTGAGCGCCTCCACCTGGACAGGAACAGAAACATGGCTTACTGGCGAGAGAGTCATTCTACTAAACATGATGTGCAAGGATCCACAGTACTACTGCTATATATATATATATATATAGCAGTATATATATATATATATAAGTTACATAAAAAAACAATCATGAAATATTGTCAGTGTGAGCTCAGAGGTTTAAATGGAGTGCTTTAGGACCACTCACCACGCCGATGAGGTCACCGCGGCCGTACTCTCCTGCCAGCTCCTTCTTCCCATCATCCTTCATGATGACAGAGCGCAAGCGCCCACTCAGCACAATGAACGTGCTGTCGGACTCATCCTCCTGTCTGAAGGGCACAGGTATCAAGAGAGGTACAATGAGTAGAGCACATAAGAAAACATTTACGTAAATGTTTATCCCACAACGAAATTAAATGCATATATTAAAAACAAACAAACAAACAAAAAACATGAATGTCTGATTGTGTCTACATCCTGGTCCCAGAGAGATACAGTATAAAGTACCTTTAAAGTAGAAAAACTGAACTCTGCTTTGTAAACAAAGCTAAACTTAACAGAACAAAAGTAAAAACAAAAGACAGCAATGTTTGTGTTGCAATGCTTTGGAACCCAAAGAGGGTGAGCATTCTCAGCATTGGCAGTGCTTCTCAGGAATCCCAAGATCAGGTGCTCATGTGCGGGACAGGTGTAGCGTGAAGGGACAGATGGGTACCTATAGACCGCCCTGCCAGCTTCCAAAGCCATCCAGTCCAGGGCAAAGTCAATCTGGCGCACGAAGGGGGAGACCCTGCGCACCACTGTGTGAGCCACCTGCAGCACCATACGGGGCTCTGCGCGCATGATCCTAAGTGGACAACAGAGAGAGAGAGAGAGAGAGAGAGAGAGAGAGAGAGAGAGAGAGAGAGAGAGAAACATTAAACTTGTGTTTAACATACTCAAAACAAACAAAATTATTTACACAAGACAACTGGCACATGCATCGAACATCTCAGTGCTAAAAAAGCGTAAAGTACACCACACACTCACCGAGCTTAGAGACAAATAGACAACACAACATGGTACACATAAATTATTCATTGCTCTGTGTGTGCGTGTGTGTGTGTGTGTGTGTGTGTGTGTGTGTGTGTACAGTCAATAAAGATGTGAATGCCTATAATTACATCAGTGTTGACTCAGACTGGGGGTCAACTGTCATCCTGACCCTAAACCCACATATTTCATATGGTGGCACTGCCTCTTACAAAAGACAGTCAGGTCAAACGTAATCAGGTAAACTGACATTCCCTTTCCAAAATCCCACACTGCACTGCAGTCTACATCAGAAATCTATACCACAGGGAAATTAGTCCTTAATCATCGAATGAAGTCAGACTGGACCTTTTGGCTCTCAATAAATCAATAGCTGATGTTAGTCTTGGGTATTGGAGAACAAGAGAACATTTTGATCTTTGATCTGGTCATTTAAAAGGTATAGACAAGGCTTGGAGTGATTCCTGAAAGATGGGAGTAGATGTCTGTTCTAGATAATGAAAACCTCTGCCCATCAACCCTACCCGCCTCAAGGCTTTGATGTTTTTTTTCCCCTTGACATATGATATATTTTAGTTGTCTGAAATCAGGGCACTTGCAGTATTTGTGTGCGTCTCTCTGCATGACCCTGGCTCTTTCTTTTCAACCTTGGGCATCTGAAAGCAGGGCAGTTGATATATTTGTGAGTGTGTGTGTGTGTGTGTGTGTGTGTGTGTGTGTGTGTGTGTGCGCTTCACCTTGGCTTTTCTGCAGTTTTTTTCCTAATTATGACATATTTTTGGATGTCTTGGAAAGCAGAGCACTTGCAGTATGATGTATGTGTCTGCGAGCGTATGTCTGTGTGTGTCTATGTGTGTGTGTGTGGTGATGGCTGCGGAGGTCACGCACTCGTAGAAGTGTGCCTTGGAGATGCTGAGGAAGCTGCAGTCGCGGGTGGCACGCACAGAGAAGATGAGCGGCTCCCCGGTGAGCACAGCTAGGTGGCCCACCATCTCCCCAGGGTGCGCCACAAACAGGCAGCTGTCCTCGTTGCGATCAATTGTGCGCTGGTACACGTGCAGCGTCCCCGAGATGATGAACAGCACACTCACGTCCTGAGAGACAGAGAGAGGGAGGGAGATAGAGGAAGAGAGAGAGAGAGGGAATGATAGAGAACAAAAGAAAGAAAGAAAGAGAGGTGACAGTCTGGTTATCACACAGCACATTTTTGTCTCGGTCATTTTCCATGTTTATCGCTGATTTGGCAAAGAAAAAAAACATTTTGCAATGCAAATGAACCTTCGGTCGGACCACATAGCAAACCTTGTGTCTGTGAGTGTGTGCGTGTGCTTCTGGTGAGTCAGAGAATTAAAAGAGTAGAAAGATGGGGTGGAGGGTGGGGTAGGAGGCTAAGGGAGAACAAAAGAGAAACTGTGTGTGGTGGGACTGTAAAGCTCTAGTTAGCTATAAAGTTATAGGGACACACAAACTTCTCCTGTCTCCTCCTGTCTCCTCCAGAGCTCCAGATACCCACCAGCCTTCAGTCTGGGGGCCAAAAGAGCCTCACAACAACAAGCACTTAGTGCACTTCTGTTTTGAGAGCAGCCTGTTTATTCATCCAAAAACTCATTAAGACCATCCTGTTTATTTACATGGACACAAGGGCAGGCAGGAGACAGATGTCTCTCCGTATTTATAGGATATCATCTAGGATAGTGCAAACATTAGTTTGATCCCTGTAGACTTTCCATGAATAGGAAAATGATGCCAAAGATGACTTACTGCCCTAAAGTCTTTTAGAGAGTATACGAACTAAGATGTTTTTTTTATTTTGACAGAGAATAATGTTGAGAAATACTGCACATTTCAACAAATACATCTTTTCTAAACAGGAGGAGAGTAAGCGAGATGTGTGTGCTGTAGTGTGTGCAGTACCAGAAGCTGAGATGAATCACAAGGGGGGACTGACCTGGTCACCCTGGCTGGCCAGCAGAGTGCCTGCTTTCACCTGTCTCAGAGACACCCTTCCCTCCAGCAAGGTGGGATCCTGATGGAAGAAGGACAACACTTCTTTTACAGAGCAAGGACATACACAAACACACACACACACACACACACACACATACACACACACAAGCAACCTACTACAGAAGTAGATGGAGTTGAAAGGTCACAGAGTTCATTTCTTAACATGTCCTGATATATAAAACAAATGTTCAACATTTAGCCTATATCTGAGGAGCTGAGGGGCATACTACAAATCAAGATAAGTGCTTTGTTGATTGTAAGGCCAGTGCATTTAGATTGGGCAAGCACAAGCAAAGTTAATGGTCACTGCCTTGTTACATTTTGTTTACAATTGACCATTTTCATACAGCACTTCAAAGGAGAGAAGTCCACTGGAAACATTCGCCTCGGTCTCTGTATATACTGTGATACAGTATACATTATACATATACAGTATACATTACTATTTTAAATTCATGCCAATACATGTATATTTGTCTACATGATATTTTTCAAATAGTCATGCTGCCTGACAAGGTAATAAACAAGATTTAATGAGGCCAATGTCTGTGTATGTGTGTGTGTGTGTGTGTGTGTGTGTGTGTGTGTGTGTGTGTGTGTGTGTATATGTGTGTGGACATGCAGTACCTGGAGCTGGATGAGCTTGAGCAGGTCTTTCTTGGCTGCTTGGAAGATGATGTTGACTTTGCTGTGGTGGACGTGGCCTGAGTGACTGCTGGAGGAATAGTGGAACACTGCCGAGGGCGAGGACTGCATGGTCACACTCTTCTTCAGGATGGGCTGCGTGTGTGTGTGTGTGTGTGTGTGTGTGTGTGTGTGTGTTTCATAAATGGGTGGGGTGACCAATCAAGAGGGATCAAGAGAGAAAGATACATGGCGTGAGTGTAAGCTCTTGAATTGACACAGCCTTAGCATATGCTGTACCTAGAGCACAGGCCCGTTTTGGCTGCTATACCTTGTGAGCTACAGAACTTGCAGAAGAATCCTCTTTTATCACTATGGGCCGTTCAAGAGCTTTGTTGATGTCTGCACTTGACTCTGCTGTACAGTGCACATAAACACACACACATACACACAAAACACAAACGATACATGATAAAAATATAAACCATTATGTTACATGCCTTAATGCTTAGAAATTATTAAAGTAGAGCATTGAGGTTCTGATGATGAGGGTGATGGAAAATGTGATGCTGTGTACCTGAGTTGGAGGTGTCAGCGGGAGAGGAGAGGGAACGAGACTTCCTGAAAATGGAAGACGGGCTGTTTGATGGCGAAGGTTTGACATTCTCTAAGGATAAGAAAAATATAAACAAACAAACTGAACCTGTCAAACTGCACCAGACACGACTGCTTTTTACTGTTAATATGTGCCTCTAGATGAGTGAGAGAGTTTGTTTATGCAAAAAGTTGACAGTGTGGCAGTAGTGGGAACGTAAACACACACACACACACACACACACACACACAGACACACACACACACACACAGCTTATTTCATTTGTCATTTGTCCTGAATGCTCTAGACATGGCTGCCTTGGCACCAGGCAATCTTTGCTCCTGACACCTGTGTCGCTGGGTGCTTCAGTGGGCTTGGCCGCCCCCTTGTCTCTCAGGGCCATCTCTTCTGCACTAAGGGTCTGTGAGTGTCTCCTCAAGGCCCTGGCTGGGAGCGAGTCCCCCAGCACACTGACCACAGACTCCAATGGGATCGCCTGGCTCTCCTGCAAGGCATAGGTAAGCCATTATGTGTGTGTGTGTGTGTGTGTGTGTGCAAGTATATTATCTGACTAATTTTGAAACATCAACTTCCACTGACATCAATATGAAATATATCCCAAGATGAATGCAGTAATTTGTTGAATATTAATCAAGATTAACACATTGATTTTGTAACATTTCTTCATATTGAGGTCATTACATGGGGGAGGACTATACAAGAGATGCATTTCTTTTCATCATTCTACTTTGTTATGAAATCATGATCTGATTCTGATTCAGTAGGTAATGTTTCCTAAACCGAGGTTAATACATGGGTGGGGTTAATGAACAGGTTTCCTGTCTACGTAAAACACTGAACTGGAGCGGCTTATATTCAGGACATTTCTGTAATTCAGGACACGTATGCATAAGAAATATGTCTGAAAGATAACTACAGTACGTACTGGGTTGAAGAGTTCGGTTGTCAAGCCCAGGTAGTTGTGCAGTGCAAGGAATGTCACTCTCTGCAGACGCACCATGATGATCTGGGCACATGTCAAGAGAACAGTGGAGTTAATTAAATTAAAAAAAATAAAAAAAAAGTAAGAACAAAACAACACAAGGATATGGAGTATGACTAAAAAAAAAAAAGAAAAGACTAAAGAAAATCCTACTGACTGACTATCCATACAAATCACATTCAGTCGTAAGGTTAGGGTGGACTGGACTAGGCCTGGGGTGTGACTTTTAAGCTCCATCTATCTACATTCTCTGGTGTACAACTACTGCTTTGGCTACCCTTAATCACATCAGGCACTGTGATTACATGGGCTGCTGTCTCTGACAAAGCTTAATTAAAGTCCCTCCTTAATTAAAACCTTCACTGTGCTCTGCTTTGGACAACTTTGTTCACCGAACTCTGTTACCTCCAATCAATTATGCAGGACAAATTCCATTATGCTCATGCATTCATTACCCAACGTGTCCCCAGTGTGGTTCAGTGGACGAAGCGCAACAGCAGCAAATTCAGCAGTTGCGGGGTTAAGTTCACAGAGCAGATGTATTGACAAATGTGGTCTTTCAATGCATCACAGGTTGCTTTGGATCAATCGTCGGCCAAACGTCCTCATGTTTATGCACAGCGCCAAGAGGAAAGCGAGGCCTCAGTGCCAACCTTGACTCAGCTAAGTACGTACAACTCTGATTCCAGAACAGCCTGGAACCCACTGAACTCTGTTGGAAGACCCCACCAGGCAGCAGTGTGGGCATTATGCTCCTACAATACCTGTATGACCCGAACCAGAGTCTCTGGGTATTTCTCAAACACGGAGATGAAGGCAGAGGCAGGCAAGCGCAGGATGGAGGATGGGGCTGCGGCTCGGGCCGACACGGTTTTGTAAGGAGCGGGGTGGCCCTGAGGGACACAACAGGCATGAATAAGAGCTCACAGAGACTCACTTAACCACAACAGGCATTACTGCTAACAATGACATTGTCAGAGGCTGGCCGATAATAAGGCAGGCTGCTTACGGTGATGACATCCAGGATGCTAAGCAGGCTGTGGACGCTGTCCCCTGGCAGGACCACCTTCACCACAGGATCTGTGCCATCCTGTTAATGAGATAGGACACTCAGTCAGGCTGTCTCTCTGGCACTCTCTCCATATCCCTGCAGTGTCTTACCCTATTAATATCATGCACTGTTCTTTGGCAGGGCTTACTCAGGTTAAAGGTCATCGTAACATGCTATATAATAGCCAGATGGTCTCTGATGCTCTACTGCTGGCCTCTGTTTATAAAGGCATCTTCTATATGATCTCATAGTATTTTAATTTTTCATGTTTATATTTATATTTACATATTTTATTTAGTAGAGACTTTTGTCCAATGTGACTAACAATATATATAGACACTACATTTCTAATAGTCAAAGTCAACGTCATGCTGACTAGCAATGAGCTTAAGCTTTATTTCAACTTTCTGTTGCTTTGTTTTCTTTTTTTTCTAGGAATAAACATGACCACACTTGACCTCATACACAGGGTGATTAGAGTATGAGCCTGTCTTACGGTCTCGTGGATGCGCAGCTCCAGGCGTCCACTCTGCACCACATAGATGCTATCGTCCATGTCACCGGGCCGGAACAGGCCTTCCCCCTGCTGCAGCTCCACGAACACCATGTGACGGCACAGCTCCAGGAACAAAGGCTTCTCAAAGTGACCCAAAAGCCTACAGGAAGGGAGGGGGAGGGGAGGTGGTATAATAATCACCACAGGTCATGATGCAATGATGCAATTCCCTGGCAATACTATATCAGGCTATTGTCTTCGAGGCCCCTGAGACAAAAAGCAAGTGTTGAAGGAGATGTTGAGAGAGGTAGGGAGACACAAGGGACAAAGAGGATAAGGGGGTGACCAGCACCTGACATTCTTGAGCATGTATAGGACTTCGGAGGGCAGGTGAGAATTCTGGACGTCAAACTCATTGAGGTCAGCCTCAAGGACTGAGGGAGGGGGCTCTTTCGGCTGGAGTGTCGGGGGCGCACTGCGGATACGGAGGATCCTGGGGAACACCGAAGCACAAAGCTGGAGCACTGTTCAAACTTTCAATACACACCTAAAGCATGTAATACTCATTTACCAGTAAGAGAGGGAGACACACAGGTTAAGGCTTAGCTGATAAATTACATATGGTCGATATACAGTACTTCCCACGCACAGCATTTCATAGCATATCGTTCAAAAGAATCTGCTTCTGGTTTACACACTTGCGTGCTATTGAGAGGACCTTGGTCCTCTTGCGAGTGCGCTGTCGAGATACTGGCCCATTGGATGGAGGGGAGGACAGGGTCTGTACCTAGTTGAGCCAGAACAGAAATGGATTGAAAAATAGTATAAAAGCGTAACTAGCATAAAAGAGACCAAGTATTGCGTTAAACCCAACTCTGGTCTGTGGATAAAGCAGAGATGTACTCCTTAAAAGAATCTATTTCAATAATACAGAAAGCAGACAACAGAACAACAGAGTGACAGATGCATATGACATTCAGCTTTGCTTACTTGTCTCATAATCTTACGGCCATAGAAGAGCACTTTGTCTCTTTTCCTGAAGCGATAATGAGGCACTCCTGCTTGCTCTTCCTCTGCATGGTGCATTGAAATAACGATTAGTCTATGCAGGCATTACTAAGTAGAGCAAACTAGTTGTAAGCTCAGTTAAAATGAAACACAGATTGATGGATGAAATACACTAATGCCAAAGCAGCTAAAAATGCAGGAGCACTTACGAGCCTTCCGCTTTCTGTGCATTAAAAACACCATGATGCCAATGAGGGAGATGACAACTGTAGCGCCAAGCAGAGCACCTGTCCACTAAGGAGCACAGACATACAGCCAATCTCAGTCTTTCACTGAGGTAATAAGCTTAGAAAACATTTGATAAAATAGGCATGTGGCAGTGGACTTCTGTTGTTGGTTGATTTAAGTAATATCTTTTTTAAGGTTACAAGTTTGCATTCTGAAATCAGTGTGTGTGAGTTTGCATGTGTGTGTGTGTTGAGGGGGGCATCAATGGCATCAATGCACCACATGGCACTGGGATCCTGTACATTATGGAGAAGTGATCTACCATAGTGGCCTGCATCTGTTCTTCCACAAAACGATGTACACGGGCTCGGATTTCAGTTCCAGAGGGCAGCACCGCCTGGAGAGATTACACAAAACACCACATGTAGTGGAGCCACTCCCTCAAGTTCAATTACACATATGGCCTTAGCCAGCACACCTGCAACATCAATTACACATCATTATCTGAACTTACAGGGTAAATGCTGCAACTATCCTCTTCCAGTGCATCATCCTCCATTTCTAAGACAGAATAAAGGAAAGAAAGACCTTCAGTCATTGACACAAGTTTGCAAGAAAAATGGCATTTTTATTGTCAAGTATACTCTAGTGGACTTAGTGGAATATCTTATGCAAGCAGTTTCGATGAGCTAGGTCCACAGACTAAGCTTTGAGCTCTGATAATGGAAGAAAGTGCCCCTGGGTACAAAATCAGGGGTTTCAACAGAAAGATAATTCATGCTGCGCCTATCTAATCTCCACAGCCTCTGCTAACAATCAATGATAGCAAATCTTGTCATATCGGAGTGATACATCATTTCAATCAACAGCATTATGTTAATATACATAACATGCATGACAACACATCTAAAGCCAGGATAGTTTAAAGATAGTAACGAACTTTTCTTCACAAAATGTTAGCTGCGCAGTGGTGTTAGCTCGATAGTTTGTTTTGCAAGGGGATGAGTGAAATTTAGTCATGTTGGACGCACCAGATCCTACCAGGTTACATGACTTCAAAATATCCATGATCCCACAGGACTTCTTCATTCTTCAAATAGCTATATATCCCTTCTATCTCTATCTTATAATGTTTGTAAACTGACAGATGCTGCCTGAAATGTCCACGTTGCTATAGTCATTAGTCACAGAACAGTATATGTGAGGTCCAAAGCAACTAAACATTCCCAAGAGTGCAAAGTGAGGATACAATGTAACGGTTTGGTCAAGCCACCGCCTTGTCATTCTGATGATTAAAAACCAAAAGATTGGCTGCACTCAGTGGTTCTCGTGACAAATGCTCTGAGAGCAAACAAAATTGATAAAACGCAAGAACTTGGGACTGGCACCGGGCAGAGTCCGTCTAAGATAACTAGACTTTTGAAAAAAGAGCTCTTAAGGGTGCTAACTGTAGGGTAGTATTGACTGACAGTTCTTTTGCTGTCCATGCCTCTCTTTGTAACCAGACACCCACTGCAATCTCTGTATGTTCCACTTCACAACACTGCCAGAGTCAGCTCAACAACCACGGACAGCTCCACACCCAAATTAGCTGAATTTACCAAGGCTACAGACTCTGTTCAGTAGAGCTGACTATTTGGAAGCACATTATGAGGCAATCATATGCCATTGCCCCCTTCTCCCCGCCCCCCCCCCTCTCTCTCACTCACATACACACGC
>JAVQKI010360606.1:0-15129 GCA_036025975.1 Nematalosa erebi
TGTCTGTGTACATAATCATGTAGGCACCCTCCTCAAATACAGGTCATGTCACTTTCAATCAGTGGCACCATTAATTTCCCACAGCCCTGTTGTGCTGTTTGCTCGCGAAGATCAGCGTCTGTCCTGACTACATTTCCAGTGTTTCTCCCTAAATATGACATCTCTCCCCATTATGCACTTTAGTTACCATAGAGACGAACCAATCTGCATCGGTGTTGCGCAGCGTTGATCTTCGTGAGCAAGTGGACAGACTTATTGAATTAACTTGTTAATTCATGAAAACAGGGTAAAAAAGATTTTCAGAGATGTGACTTGCGCAGTCTTTAATAGAGGATGCTTCAAAGGAACTAATGATAATCATCCAGACCCACAGTCACCCTCTGGTTTGTGTACGTGTATTCGTGTGTGTCAGTGTGAGTCCACAGTGATGTCCGAACAATTAGTTCTGATCCGTTTGTTTCCTCTTTTGCAGTGCTTCTTCGGGCGGAGGAGGAGGTAGGGGTGCACCTCAGCACTATCCCAAGACTGTCGGCAACAGGTACATCTAGCTCCATCATCTGTGCTATGGTAATGTTTGTCGCGCCTGTTTACCCTAAGGCTCATTTCCTATGTCTGTCTCTTACTAGCGAGTACCTGGGGAAATCCCCAGGGCCTAGCGTTCAGAGATGGGTTCCTTCAAGAAGCACTAGACGAGATGTCAACACCTCCAACGAAAAAGAACGACATGATGCTATATTCAGGAAAGTAAGAGGGTGAGTGTCTGCTTGGCAGAAATAAAAGAGAACAGGCACCCAGGGTATTTCTGTAAACAGTACTTGGAAATGTTATGTCTGTGTTGTGTTCTGTGTTGCTGTCGTTTTTCCCTCCTTCCTTTGCCACTTTAAGCTTTGTTTTCTGAGGCGTTGCACATGCCCTGGTTGTGAGTCAGCTGATGTTTTCCAGCTCTTCAAAATGCCAAGGCTGTGCCAATAAACAGTTGCCTTTTGTTCTCCCAGTAAGCAGTGACTGTTTTCCTGACCTGACCCCTTTTTTTTTTCATTGCAGCATACTTAATAAGCTGACCCCTGAGAAGTTTGACAAGCTATGCCTTGAGCTCCTTAATGTGGGCGTAGATTCTAAACTCGTCCTCAAAGGAATCATCTTGCTGGTGAGTCTTTGCAGAGATGTTCATGTTCAAGCCTGGCCTGTAATGAGTTTCTTGAGCTACATGCATGCAGTTTGGTTCTGAAACAGGAGTGTTTTATTTCAGTGTATTTAATTGTTCTCATTGATGAAATGGCAAGTATTTGAACATTTTAGTGACAGGCGTATCTGCAATAGTCACTTAAACTTAGAGGAAAATCCTGCTTAGAAAGCCGAAATCAAGGTTTCAGCAATTGCTGTTTTAACAGTTTAAAAAATGGTGTGGCCAGGACAGATTTCCTTATTTTTTGTAATGTTTATAATGCAAGACCATGATTTCAAATGCAGTCCAATAAAATTTAGTCCAGTTTTTCAAAATCATTGTTTTACTGTTTGCAATCTACAGTAGCAGTGAATTGACTTTGTAATAACCTCAGTTCTGGTTTTATAAGTGGTAAAAATGATGGCCTGTTGTTGCCAGAACAGTTGGCACATTAGTTTTGTTCTGTTTTGTGTAAAATTTCTCTACTGGCAAATGTAGCCTTGGTGTCAGGTTAGATCAGGTCAGACATACTCCCTGAGTTGGGATCAGGTTTAGTGCACTTGCTTTTTGATGGCAAGAATTTTAATTTTATTGCATCCCCATTGTGAAGAAAACCTAATATGACCTCAGAACATGTGTTTGGTGCGTTATTAATTATATTCCGTCAAACCGTGTAGCCATCACGGTCAAAACATGTCAATACAGTCTTTTCATTTATTTTTTAATATCTGGGGTAAATAAGCACATTGTAGCTCTTTCAGTTTCATGCATGGGAGAAGGTGTCATTTTAATTTGAGTAATTTTATCCATACAGATCGTAGACAAAGCCCTAGAAGAGCCCAAGTATAGCTCGCTCTATGCTCAGCTATGTCTGCGCTTGGCAGAGGATGCACCAAACTTTGATGGCCCAACACCTGAGATCCAACCCTCCCAAAAGCAGAGCACAGTAAGCACTCCTGTCCTATGAATCTTTTATTATTTGGTTCAACTTCTGTGCAGATTTTTTCTGAATTCTGACTTTTTTTTTTTCCTCTCCCCAGACCTTCAGAAGACTTCTGATATCCAAGCTTCAAGATGAATTTGAAAACCGCACCAAAAATGTTGAAAGTGAGTAAGCCGGCCCTTCTTCTGCAATGCCTTGGAAACGCCTCTGTGGGTGATGTTGCTGATCCAACTCTTTGCTCTTGTGTTAGTCTACGACAAACAGGACAACCCCCTCACCTCTGAGGAGGAGGAGCAGCGAGCCATTGCCAAGATCAAGATGCTCGGCAACATTAAATTCATCGGAGAACTTGGCAAACTCGACCTCATCCACGAATCTATCCTTCATAAGTGCATCAAAACAGTATGTACACTCCATGCTTATTACTTGCCTACTACATGGCCCATGCAGTTTTGGTGTTGCCATTTTTATCAGCATTGGCTGGGAAAGAAGGAACGTAAACATTGTTTAAGGTTACATACAGTGCCTGTCAGTTCGCATATAAAGTAACATGAGTGTAAATTTGGTGTGACATCTTTGTTTTTTTTTTTTTTTTTAGATTTTGTTTTTGCAAAACTTCTCTCTCAAGACCCGATGCATTGTAGAAAACCTTTTAAAAACCTCACTGGATAGTTGAGGTTGCATGAGAGTAATGGATGCCTATTCTGTCCCATCAAGTATTGCTTGGTCAGGTTGCATCTTCTATACTTAGATATCTCTGCTTTGTGCTCTCTTGTTCAGCTTCTGGAAAAGAAGAAGAGGGTCCAGCTCAAGGATATGGGGGAGGATCTGGAGTGCCTCTGTCAGATAATGAGAACGGTGGGGCCGAGACTCGATCATGAGAAAGCAAGGGTGAGTGCTCTGGTGTCAACTCTGACTCAACACTGGCATCACTTATGTGCTTAAGAAGCCCTGACTAATGCATGTCTGTCCACCTATCTCCTTTTCTTAGTCTTTAATGGATCAGTACTTTGGCCGTATGCAATCCTTAATGAACAACAAGGACTTGCCAGCAAGGATTCGTTTCCTGCTGCAAGATACAGTGGAGCTGCGAGAAAACAACTGGGTTCCTCGCAAAGCTTTTATTGACAACGGACCAAAGACGATTAACCAGATTCGTCAAGATGCAGTGAAGGTTATTTTTTTTCCCGCTCTTTTCATGTGGCATTGATGGCACGATGATGATGTTTTCTTATAATGTCTGTAGTACGCTATTACGCAATTGCTTGTAAAGGCAGCAGTGAACTATTCCTCAACAAGCAGTTAAAACTAGCCTCCTTCTGTAACCCTTTTCAGGATTTGGGTGTCTTCATTCCGCCCATGACCCAGGGAATGAGAATGGACTTCTTTCTGGATGGCCCCTTCATGCCGCCCAGGATGAAACTGGACAGAGAAACTCTTGGGGGATTGGCTGACATGTTCGGACAAATGCCAGGTGGGTGAACCCCGTGATTGATGGTAGTGTTAACTCTGGTAGACAAGGTCATGTTGCTTGTGGTCCTTTTTCCCTTTCCAGAGCACGAGGAATGTATTTGAAGTAACTGGCTATGCCTTCCTGTGTTTAGGCAGTGGCATAGGGACTGGTCCAGGAGTCATTCAGGACCGCTTCTCGCCCACGCTGGGCCGCCATCGCTCCAACCCGCTCTTCAACGGACACAGTGGACACATGGCTCCTCCGCCACAGTCACAGTTTGACTTGGGCGTTAAACCGTTCATGAAATCCAACCAGGTAATAAGATCCATCCATCTCCAGCTTAGATAAACCTTTTTTTTTTTCTTAATCTATACAGTTTGCTCCGGCCATACCCAAACTGTTCTCCTGGTTAAGTAATGCACCTAAAGTATATATTAAAAAATGAACTTGCCTGTTTTACATAGAATTATAGTTAAGAATGCACATAGACACATGGCCATTTTATAGACATTGCACCTTTAGGAACTCTGAATGTCCTGTCTGTATATGGTATCTGCTCGCAAATAACCCATAACCTCTTTTATGTAATTAGTTGTTAATGTGTGCTTTTCTCTGGGCAGGGACAGAATCAGCATTTCCACAATCAGAACCAGAGCCACCCATCCCAGCAGCAGGCCCAGTCTAAGGACATGCCTCCCAGGTTCATCAAGAAAGGACAGCTCAATGCAGATGAGGTAAGAGCGTGTGGAATTCGCACACAGCAGCCTCAGGCAGCATGCCCAGTGATTATAAAAAGACGCGTTATTCTGAGGAATCCCCCCTGCTGACTGTTCTCTGGCTGTTTCTCTCCTCTTCCACTGTTCTCACCTCCCTTTTGCTCAGTCTGTCTGTTTCCTCTTCTGTCTCTCCATCTACGACAGCCAGCAGGTCCGCTGATTGCGATTATGAGATATGAGGGCATAACTAAGACCTGAGGGAGATCTGTGTCTTTGTCCTACTTTGTTGAGTTGTGGTGCTGACTTGTCTCTCTTGACTCCCACCTCCCCACCCCACAGATCAGCCTGAGACCAGCACACTCATTCCCTGTCAACAAAAACCAAGTGCCAAAGCTGCAGCCGCAGATCCCCACCATGATTCCTCCTAGCGCGCAGCCTCCCCGCACCCAGACCCCTCCTCTTGGACAGGTTTGTATTTTGATCACCTTAGAACTGGAACACGTGTTTATCCCCCTGTTCCTGCTGGGCCTCGCACTTCATTGAACTCCTGTGAAATTGGAGTATGAATATGTGTGACAGCTCTCCAGATTATTAATCCATTCGAGAGGCTGTTAGGGAAGCATGCAGTCAGGCTGCTCTCCCAGGTTGCTTCAGGTAGCTCAAGCATGAGGGAGGGGAAAGAAAAAGCAAGCAAGCAAGCAAGTGTTTTAGAGAACGCATTGTCATTCCTTTAATTTATTTTATTGACAGCCTCAGCTTGGTCTGAAAACCAACCCCCCTGTGATCCAGGAGAAACCTGCAAAGACCAACAAGAAACCTGCCCCTGCAAAAGAGGAACTTCTCAAAATGACAGTAAGAAGATTTCACACTTGATAAGGCTCTGTGGCTCCTCTTCCTTTTGTGGTGGTGTGACTAACGTTCAGTACAAAAAAAGCTAGAGAAGACAGTTTCACTATGTGGTTGCCAGTGTACTGTCTGAACCAGTTTTGTATTTTAAGTTGAACTAGTCTTAATTGACTTTTGCCACTGTGAAACATGTAATGGACATGGAAACATTCAGATGTTGATGTTGTCAAAATAGTGCTGACCAATATTGTACGTTTCCAGGAGACCGTTGTAACGGAGTACCTGAACAAGAAGAACATGGATGATGCTGTCAATGGAATCCGTGAAATGAAAGCACCCAAGCATTTCCTGCCAGAGATGTTGAGCAAGATCATTGTGTGCTCTCTGGAGAGGTCTGACGAAGACAAGGAGCAGGCCAGTGCCCTCATCAACACCCTCCGCACTGAGGGCCTGGTTACCAGCGAGAACTTTATGCAGGTGTGTTGTTCTTGCATAGTTTGAAATAAGGGCTAGATTTATAAGGGCCTTTTCAATCCACAGTCCTGTTGTTAGAGGTCAAGAAGTGCAATCCCGAGGGGAAAGAAGGAGAAAATTTGATTCGACATAGATCAATAACAAACCAGCAGCTAACATTAACTGAATGGCTCATAGGAAAATGAAACTCAGTGAGTTTCTTTACCCCATTTAGTTAACGTTAGCAGACAGTTCACTATTTGTTTTTTGTTGCATCAGATTTCCTCCTCTTCACTACTAACAGCATTCAATGACCTCAAAAGAACAGGGCTATGGATTGGATTTAACACCGGTTTTCTCCTATCACTCCCTTTATTGCTTCACCATTAAATGTGCAGTGAAGGGTTTGTGTGTCTTTTTATGGCTTTTCAAAGAAAAAGGAGTGTTGGAAAGCTTATCAGTTAGCATTGCTCTTAATGGTGTGCTTGCTGCAGGCTCTCTTGAACGTGCTGGACCAGTGTCCCAAGATTGAAGTGGATATCCCACTAGTGAAGTCCTACCTGGCGCAGTTTGCGGCGCGGGCCATCATGGCGGAGCTGGTGACGGTGGCCGAGCTGGCCCACCCGCTGGAGAACGGCACCCACTTCCCCTTCTTCTTGCTCTGCCTGCAGCAGGCCTCTAAGCTCAAGGACCGCGAGTGGCTCATTGACCTCTTCCAGCAGAGCAAGGTCAACATGCAGAAGATGCTCCCTGGTAGGTGCTCTTTCTGTTCACTGATGCCTTGGTCACAGTTCAGTTTCCTGTTGGAGTGGTAATGGGTTAGGACTGTCTGATCCCAGCTGACGGTCTGCCTTTGCTTCCCTCGTGGCAGAGATCGACCAGAACAAGGACCGCATGTTGGAGATTCTGGAAGGGAAGGGCCTGAGCTTCCTGTTCCCCCTGTTGAAGCTGGAGAAGGAACTGTTGAAGCAGATCAAGGCAGACCCCTCCCCTCAGGCCATCTATAAGTGGATCAAAGACAATATCTCCCCCAAACTCCACACCGACAAGGGCTTCATCAACATCCTCATGACCAGGTGAGTACCGTCAAACAGCATGACCATTGTGATGCATGGCCACTCATGGGACATTGGGTGAGCTAATTCAAAGGCCATTGGCATTCTAAGCTTTGCTTTTCTCAGGAGAAGGGTCGGCTTGGCCATGTCTAAGGTAAGGCGTCACATCCACTGATGATTCGTCTTTCTCAGTTTCCTTCAGTACATCTCTCACGAGATGGGTCTATCGGATGCTGAGGACCAGCTGGCGGCCCCCTCCAAAGAGCAGCTGGAGCAGGAGAAGCAGCTGCTGCTGGCCTTCAAGCCAGTCATGCAGAAGTTCCTGCACGATCACACAGACCTTCAGGTCAGCGCCCTCTACGCACTTCAGGTGCACTGTAACGCCTGCTCCTTCCCCAAAGGTACGTCTCAGTTCTGTTGTCCCAATACAAAGTACCTTTTGAGTGAAAACATGACGTGTTGCAGTCACTGAGAATCTGTATACAGGATCTATAAACGAGTTGCTCTATGCTGAGATGATGGTGTCAGACTGAGCATTACATGCAGAGAAAAGGGAAGGGTGGCTCTCTTCTCATCTGACGAGAACACAGGAAATAGCCCAATTTGGCTATCAACTGGCCTCTCAGCTGTCATTCCAGCACACCTCACACACCTCCCTCATTTCAGGCATGCTGCTGCGCTACTTTGTCAACTTTTATGACATGGAGATTATTGAAGAAGAAGCCTTCCTAGCTTGGAAAGAAGACATCACCCAAGAATTCCCTGGAAAGGGAAAAGCGCTATTCCAGGTACGGACATCTCAAGTTGAAAACAGTTGTCTTAAAGATAAGGTTCAAGCTGCTTTAACAGCGCAGACACGGCTCACGTCAACGTTAATGTAATCCTATGAATGTGTGTCCCAGGTGAACCAGTGGCTGACCTGGCTGGAAACAGCTGAGGAGGAGGAGTCTGAAGAGGAGGGCGACTGAGAAACCAGCCAAAGCCTCATAGTGTAGAATCTTCTGGATGAATACTGCAATATTGCTCCCCCCCCCCCCCCCCTTCTCCCAGCCTCATACTCAGAACACACAACCACTTGACAAAGCCCCCTGCTGCTCAACTCGTACTGTACACTATAAAAGCATTATGAAGATATAAGAGTTATACCAGTGAGGCCATTTGTTTTGCTTCTAGCATCAACTATGCTGCATGACAAGACATCTTTAGGTTTTGTGTTATGGTTGTGAGCGTGTCTGCGCGCGAGCGAGATCTATGGGAATGGGTAGACTGCACCACAGAACTCAACAGGCGGCTGTGTTCCTCAGGGTTTACTGGCACGGTTGAACTTTTAACGTCATTGGTTTCAAAGGTGTGCATCCCTCCTGTTCATGCCCCCACCCCCACCCCACTCGTTACCTTCTTGAGAACAGTCTGAGGTTGTGTGGAACAGGGAGAGGGAGAGCAGTCTGTTGGGCCTACAGATACCTAGACCACAACTCGTGTTTTAATTCTCTTGTCCTCATGGATCTGTTGTTACCTGCTTTCTCCTTGTTGCCCATAGAGAACGGTGATGAGGAACACAGACTCATTGTTGAGTGTGTGGCTCCATCTCCCCCCTGTCAGTAGTACAGCTATGTACAGCCTTCTCCATTGCGTTTGTACTGGAGTGATTTTGCAATACCTACACAGCCTGTCAGTTACAAAAGAATCTCTTTGAGGTAAAGCATCAAGTTTATTGCAGTTGCATAATTTTTGTTTTAGAGGCCGTCTTGTTTCTACCTCTTCAGTTCCTGGGCTTTTCTTTTCCATTTTCTTTTTTTCTTTCTCTCGTTTTCTTCTCACTCATCTGAACTTAAGAAGCGTGCTCCTGTTCACCGCTCCATCATCTGCAAAGCCCTGGTCAGTGCACCAGTCAGTCTCGCCAGGGAGGATGTGGTCTGTGGACAGACTCCACCTCAGAGGCATGCAGGGCAGTAGCTCTTCAAGCTCCATGGGGATGTCCCTGGACTGTGAGAAGTTGAAATGCTGGTCTTGCAAGGCCACCAGTGTCTGCCCCTCTTTTCTTCCGTGGCACACCCACTCTCCTCTACTCAGTATTGTATAAGGTATTGAAGTCTGATGTTAATCTTTTCTTTTTTTTTTTTGTCATTTATGTTTATCCTTTTCTTTAAATGATGGCAGTAAAGTAAATCTGATCTATCTTGCAAAAAGCCTTAGGCTGCCTCCCATCACAGTGGGAAAAAAACTTAAGCATTTTTAACTTGCCTTTTTTTTTTATTTGGTAAATAAATGTTGATAATGAATTGGTTTGGAACTCTACCTCCACGCACATCTGGAGAGATTTCTTTTTAAAGGCTTTTACCCTTGTCAAAAAGAAATGGAATTGACAAGTGATTGAAAACGGTGAAGGAGAAGGTGCATTGTCTTCGATCAGTGGGGCTTCCTCTGATGTGAGCACAGCTTTGCTTCTGTAAAACTCTAAATGGCTTAGATCATGTAACTGTAAGGATGTTTTAAAATGCTCGATTGTGCACCACTGTTGCTTAACTCATTAAAGGTAAACACTTGATCACCAAGAAAGTGTTGTGTGAGTATTCAGTATTCAGTCGTCTGAGTCAAAAGTCATTTCTATAAACAAGCTTTTACATACATTTTCATGAAATAGTTAAATAGAAACTGTATGCAAAGTGCTACTGATTATAGGCAACATCTACAGTCAAATCCCAGTGGGGTCATTCCTCATCGGTGGGGATCCAGAAGTAATCCACCACTTTCCTGCTTCTCCGGGCTGCCCCAGGGTCTGGAGTTTCTGCTGGCATGGGTGAGAGGTCACTGAAATAAGATGGGCCTGAGTCCCTCCCCACTCGAGGTGCAGTCACTCGGAACATGGTCCTGAGGGCAGATGGGTGCATAAGTAATTCATCACAATATTCTCCACATTTCAGTCCTCAGCATCTGTATCTGATCTACAACAAATGATCAATGATCTACTGTCATTTTAATTTCTGATCCAGATGCAATCAATTCAATCAATCAAATTGTGTAGACAGTCCACCCTAATTTCATTCAAATGATCTTTCTAAAATGAGGACCTGACTCATCCACATGACTAAATTCAAGGCACCTTGATGATGAGCTTGTCTCGGTGTCATCACTGGCTGGCTCCGGTGTGGAGATATACACAGGGTCTCCTTCCTGTAGACAACAGGGAAATGATTGAGTAATTGTTCTGCATGATAAATTATTAGCCTTAGACATTAATAAGTACTCATGTATTTCAATCATATTTCCAGTGACCATCACTTTACCGTGAAGTTTCTGGGAGAACCATCTGAGTTCTTTAGGATTTTAACCCTCTGGTCACTTTCAGTCATGCACAAGAAGTAGCTCTTGATGTTTGCCTGACACTGACAACAGAAGAAAATAGATATTTGTGCTCTTCCAATTCCAACAACAATTATATAATTTACACTGTACAATATTTAAAATGACAAATTAATAATAGATTCATTATGTTTAATAGTTTAATTCACTCTCTGATCTTATATTCTCTGATCCCACCATCTTGGTTGCTAGGCCTCCTCAAACCTCTCTCCCCACTTATTTCTGTCATGTCCCATGCTGCTATGACTCACTGCTTTGTTCCTACGCTGCGCCTTGAGGTCGTCCTGCGCCCTGAAAATGTTCTCCAGAGCCCGGTGCTTCTCCCTCCAGCTCAGGCACTCGGCGGTGCGGTCCTCCCGCTCCTTCTCCACCAGCCTCCTGGCTTGCTCAGCCTCCTGCTGCGCCCTGCTGGACCTCTCACTCTGCTCCTCTGCAGCCAGAGCCCTGCGTCTGGAGCTCACCTCCCTGCAGTCAGGTGGACACCATGGAGACATGAGGAGACTATCAGAGGCTTTCAGAGGGAGAGGCAGGTATGCATACTCTGCAGCCAGCATTCAGTAGTCTGAGCAGACCACAAACAAGTGGGCTGTGTTTTTGGATTGGAATACGGAGAGGTTTAAAGATTTTCCATTGTTATACCTTCGCTAAGGATTGTAATCTTTTTGTTGAGGATATCTGTGGTCAGAGCAAGTGAAGTGACCCACATTTCTTGTCTTGGAGTTTCTTTCCACATAAGCTTATGTGGTTGGAATTGGCTGGGTCATGTGAAACTAGGTCAAATATTTTACGCAACACAAAATTCTCAGTGGGTGAGGTGATATGCTGTCATTTAAACAACCACTTGGAGCAAATCTGTACAAAACTGTCCTTCATGAAAAACATAATTAGTAGCCTTCCTTTAGAACTAAACTTCACATCTATCAGAGCATTCAGGCTGCTTCAGAGGTTATCCTATACAGTACCACTGCCACCCAGAGGGGGGCAGCAGATGTCTAACACAAACCAAGGTAGTAATGTGTTGGCATACTGTAGCTCAGAGAATCTCAAGGAAAACACATACACACACAAACAGTTGTGAACACAGTTCACTGTCTTCTCTCAGAAATACGTATACATAGAAAATAACTGGTGAACTCACTTGTCTTTGATCCTCACGTTCTCCTCTGTGATGTCTTTTAGGTGGTGCCGCAGGTTGTTCCTCTCCTCCTCTAATCCTCGGTTCTCTTCCAGCAGAACCTGCTTCTCAGAGGACACCCGGTCCAGCTTCAGCTTGGTCTCAAAGTAATTCTTCTCTGCTTTGGCTAACGACAGCTGGACATCTGTGTGCTATGAAAGATTAAGTGAAAATTTTGATCATATTGAAATTATTATAAAATTGAATCAACTTACTTGCGTTTTGAGTGGTGATTTAACCCTCTCCCTGTACTGCAACATAAAATCAGTCATGTCATTTTATCCCCAGTGTGATGTTGGGGGTTACAAACCCATCAAGTCTAATCACCACCCCGGTCAAAACAGACATTTCTAAAGATACAGATCAATATGCTTAACACAATCTCTCACTTCCACAGTCGTGTGCTTTTGCCTTCTCTCCTCACAAACTTTCCCCTCTGGCAAAGCCTCAGTGTGTAGCAGTCCTAAACGCACTTCATCTCTCCATCCATCTCTCTCTCTCCCTCCCTCTCTCCCGTCCCCCCTCCCTCTCTTCCTTCCTCCCTCTCTCTCTCTCTCTCTTTCTCACTGCTAGGGAGCCGCCCGCACATTTAGATGGTGGGGTGAGGGTGAGAACCTCCAAAACGCTGCTTTTAAAGTCATGTTGCATTTATCATCTAATGCAGTGTGATGTACATTGTGTGTAGTATATTGTGGGATGTGTGTGTCTCTGTGTGTGTGTTACTATGTCTGACATGCCTCTTTCTTGAGCTGCTGCAGTTCATCATTCAGTTTGGCCCTGTTGTCCAATGCTAAGTCCATCTCCCTACGGCTGTCCATTGCCCGTGCCTCCGCCAGCGCCCGGCTCTTCTCTGCGTCCCCACGCTTCAGCTCAGCATCCTCTGCTGCCCGGGAGCACAGAGTGGCCCTCTGCTGGCTCAGGTGTAGTTTCTGTTTCAGCTGTCAGAGGGAATCAGCACACACACACTGGGTTCATGGAAAGATTATGGGCTGTGGGAACGTATGGAGCATGTCATGAGCAGTGTTTGCTATTCTGACACACGAGTTCTGGAGTGAGTGTCTCAGTGTGTCTGTGTGTGCTCTTGTGTTGACCTATAATGGAACTCATACCTCTTTGACTTGGGCCTGCAGCTCCTGGTTGAGGTTGCGCAGGTTCCTCATCGTGAGCTCGTTCTCCGTCCTCATCATGATCCTCTCCATGTGGATCTCATTGGACAGGTACTTATTCTCCTTCTTCAGGTCCTCACATTCCTGCACAGGTGTGAGATATGCAGACATGGGTCACAACATGACAGAGAGCAGTGTTGCTGTCAGAAACCCCATGACTGTTGTTTCACAGGTCTCATGTTCCTCAGCACTGAAACATCATACCAACGTTTCCTGCTGGTTCCAAGCAATAAAAAACAAGCTAAATGATAAACTGGGTACAAATGGGTAATATCAAGGTGAGGTAGTACTCTTAACCTTTAACTATATCACTAATAAAGTGCCATACTTCAGACTCACCATAATTCATGTCATGTAATATTTACTTTCATTATTCATGTCATGTACAATATAAGTGCCTCTGCATGCTTTATGTGGCTTCTCTCCAGATGAGCCATATTGTATTGCTTGTAAGTCCTTTTGAGAATCTAGTCACTGTACATACATGTATTGCAGGTGAGGGTGCCATCACCCATGCCATCAGTTACCTTTCTCTTTCTCACCAGTTCCCCCTGCAGGTGGTTGATCTGGAGGAAGGTGCCCCCTGCGCTGACGGGTCGGACTGCGCGCACAGGCCTGCGGCTGGTGAGGCAGGGTTTGGAGATGGCCTTGAGCTCCTCCATCCCTCCGTCCTTCCCGAAGCGGACGCCGCTGCCCCCGCCACTACCGTTCATGTTGCTGATGCTGAGGGAGTAGGACTTGTAGAGCCCGCTGTCCAGTACTGGGGTTTTCCCCAAGGAGAGAGCCTGCAGGTCCCCGTGGGAGGTGGCCCTCAGTGACATGCTTGGGAGCAGGTAGGCTGGTTGTTTTGGTTGCTTTGGCTGGTTGGCTGGCTCCGCTGGTTATCACCCCTGCTAATGCTCATCTGAAGGGCTGCCAAAGTTCCAGTCTGGGCTGAGCCGAGGCAAACTATCTGTCCTCCGGCGCAGCGTCGTGAATTATTAATTTGATAACGTGATCCTGGCTTCACAGGGTGGAGAAACCCGACGCCCGGAAGGTGTGTGGCCGGTCCCTCACCAATCCAGTCAGCCACCAGAACTAATTACACCAAACAGCCACCTCCTCTTACCACTGTTGCCCACTCCCTTGGGAAAACACAAGCCAATTCTAGGCTTTCAATTAATGTTACATCAAAATGATTAATCCTTTAACTGCATGAAAATAGCTCAGCTATCTCTGGCTCAAGGGAAATCAAACAGTTTTTTCTTCAATCAAGTCCCCAGGACAGGGATGGAGTTTGGGGGTGGTGAAATGGAGTGTGTCTAATTAGGTCTCAGCAAGTGTCCCACAACCAGAGAAGCACCAGATCCTTTTCCTGCGCAGAAACTATAGCCACGCAGGCAGCCAGGCAGGGATGCATTATTCAGACTCAGCAACTCTCTGGAAACTCTGGGAGAAAGAGTTGCTTTCATCTGCTCAGCAGCAGTTTTGTTCAGCATATACTGACATCTGCCTCTCCTACAACAACTCCAGGAAACTCCGCTACAAATTGTTGTGTGTCATGCTGTGATGGCAACATATTACACACATACAATAATTAATCTAAGCCAGAGGTATGGGGCTAAAATGCGATTCTACTTACAGTATATGCTGACACAGCCAAATTTCTCTTGTTTTGTCTTGGCTCTTTTCCTCTCCACTCATCAGTTTATTATCAGAACAAACTGTAGGCTTGTGACTTCCGGGAAATGGAACCATATGGAGACCCCATGCCGTCATCTCAGGACAAGACTTGTTTGTGTTCTCTGAGCACAAGATTGACAAAGCTCAGCGGTCAGAGGGTTTATTTCAGCAGTCTGTTGAGTATTTGTTGTCTAGAATGCACCACTAGAGGGAGCTTACCAAAACAACATCAAGCCCAAGGGTACAGGCAAGGCAGGTATGATGAAATTCACTGTGTAAGACTACTTGTAAGTGTTAGGGAATGTTTTAAGTCAGGGATGGCCTAACTTTTCTGTTTTGCGGGCTTCATACTGAAAAATCGAATTTGCCGATGGCTAATGCAAAATGTTAACCAGTTGCAAGGGAAGCAACTGCGGTTTAGATCGACTGCGATTAAGATCAGAAAACTCCCATGCTGTCTGAAAGATTCTATATGCTACAGTATATGTAGTGCTAAATGATACTATCGACAAATATGTCACACAAACTAAGGTTTGCATCTTTTTTGAGCAGGTTATCTTTTCAATGGAATATGGGCTTGTATCCATGGAAATTGATGGTCAAAATCACTGTGATAATGCTGAGATTATGACGCGCAATGGTATAATACTGGATTAATGTAACAATGGGCCACATTACATTTTGTATTTAGACTTCATGGCGGGACGCTTAAAAGAGAGCAATGGGCTGCAATTGCCCCCCGGACGTCAGTTTGGCCGGCCCTGTTTTAAGTGCAAACCTAAAGAGAGACAGTTTTAAGTAAAAGAGGATCTCCTACAGCTGTAGAGCATTTTCAAGAGTCATTTTCATGAGGATACAAGGAGCTGTTCTAGCTGCTGTTCATGATGGATCATTTTTAATATTTATCTCTGTTTAAGTTCCCTTCATGGTTGTTTTGTGTGGGAATATGACTGTGTGGATGGATGTTGGGTTTATGAGCCTTTTTATCCAGTACCTGCAGGGCCGGATTAAAAAAAAAACAGGCCCTGGGCCCCCATGTTTGGGGGGGGGGGCGCGCGGGGGGGGGCGCCGCGCGGGGGCCCCGGGGCGGGGGGCGCGCGGGGGTGGGGGGGGGGGGGGCGGGGCGGCGGGGT
>JAVQKI010360684.1:0-10084 GCA_036025975.1 Nematalosa erebi
CCCCCCCCCCCCCCTCTCTCTCTCTCTCCTTCAAGCTCATGCAGCCTTTTTTTTCTTGGAGGTTGCTCCTTCAGGCTCAGAATACTCATGTTTCCCTCCTTGGAGACACCTTGTGCACACACTGACCTGTTCAGGTCTGGACATATCTGTTTTCATGTCCAAAAGAGTGTCCATTGTTTCCCCCCTTATGATAATTATCGGAATGTCAAAACAGAACGCCTGTTGAAATACCTCCAGGGGCCTTGGGTAATGTGGTGGCTATCAAGTGCATCTTTATTAAAAGTTTGTACAAAGAGGGCCAAGCTGGGATGGGCTAAGGCAACGGACAGGCAGTGGGGAGGGACCATTCAGGGGGCATGTTAACTCCTGTTGGGTTGGAAAGCGGACAGAGGGAGAGAGCGGAAGAGCGAAAGAGAGAGAGAAAGCGACAGAGGAGAAGGAACAAGGGGACATAAAAAAAGGATGGTGTTTCTGACCACCAAGCTTGTGGAGAGGGTGTCCCTGTTTGTGGCTTTCGGGGGCCTGGTGACCACATTCGTCACGTTCTTCCTGCCACTATGGAAGACACTCAACTCGGACCTGAATGAGATGGAGAATTGGTATGAGGGGCTGTGGCACATGTGCATCTTCACCGAGGAGTTGGGCCTTCACTGCAAGGCCTACGAGTCCACGTTGGCACTGACGCCTGACAAGCTGGCATCAAGGGTGCTCATGTTCATCTCCGTGGGCACAGGCTTTCTTGGGGTGCTAGTGTCGTTCTTCGGACTAGAGGGGGTTATTGATGGTGCTGCTGATGAGCCCCGCTGGCGGCTCAAGAAGGGCCTTCTTATCGCTGGAGGCGTCCTCGTCTGGGTGTCGGGTCTCACCACCCTGGCGCCCGTCTCCCTGGTGGCCTACATGACTGTGGTGGAGTTCTGGGACGAGAACGTCCCTGATGTGGTGCCACGCTGGGAGTTTGGCGAGGCTATGTTTTCCGGATGGATCGCAGGACTCCTTCTGGTGGTTGGTGGGTCTTTCTTGTTCGTGGCTATATGTATGAGGGATTATGAGGTGCAGGAGGCTAAGGACTTAGCCCTCTCCAAGGAGACTCCAAGGACACGGCACTACCTAAAGACAGAGGTCCTATAGGTTTATTCTCTGCTGTTGAAGAGCTGGGCGTGATAAATATCTGAGCTGTGAGATTAATGAAAACCAAGGTCAGTGACAGGAGGCTTGGAAAAGTCACCTCTGAAATCTTGCTCTAGCTTTTAGAAATGAGGTGCATACTAATAAAAAAGAAAAGAAAAGAAAACAAACAAAAATGATTTTATGTAAACAAAAAGGATTTTGAAATTCAATTTTATGGCAAATCTGCACTTCTACCACTGTTGAAGGGGCACACAAAGGTGATTTTTCTCTCACCTTTTAACAGTGTAATTTGAGGCTTGCTGAGCACTGAGTTATTTCTGTGTGACTCCTAGGAATCCTGCATTTGCAAATTTAGGGGTGATCAGCAGAATTCTGTGTCGCCTACCTGTATGAGATTATAGAACTCTTCATCTTTTGCCTCTTATTCACGTTACCAGATACATGTGCTTCTTGTCACATCGAGTGTTATCATGTTCCACCTGCACACCCATTAAAATTAAATCATTCTGAATTTGAAATTACTTTGGGATACTTTTTCTTTTTTACAGCAATACCTGTTCTGTCTGAAAGTAAATGTGTGTGTCTTGTTTTATCAGAAATATTCAAATTTTATAGAATAGAACTCAATACATTTTCTAAGGTAGTCTGGTCAATGGAGTTTAGCAAGAAAAGAAAGAATGAATGTATCCAGCACTGCTTAGCTGTGCTTGCAGTTCACTTTGATCCTCATCCAGTGAAACAATTTGCAAGATTAATTAATGACACATGAAAAAACATGATTCATGATTCAAAGCTACAGTAAAGAATATTGAAGTCAGAGAAAATTCCTAATCCTCCCTTGCAATCATATTACTGGTAATACAGCCTTTGACTGTAGGCATGGCGACCAAATAAGGTGCTTTACAAAGGTAAAACGTTTATCTGTGGCAGCAATATACATGTTTAACTATGGCAGACACATGCACACACACAAACACACACACACACACACACGCCCATATTAAAACTTAAAGCCCCAAATTCATAACCACACACCACAGGGAGAGGGAGGGGTGTTGAGTTTTTTCTATATTGTCAGAATTTTAGTGCCACAGCTTTTTCTCAGCTTTGTAATTAAGGATGATTGGATAAAAATCTCCTCTTTTAGTTGTCCCAGTTTATTAATGACCATTCAAACCTGTCTCTGCAGTCTGATTGTACTGTAGACCTCGGCACTGAAAAGCTCAATTTGTAACTAAGTGCCTCTTTGTGCTGAGTTCTGCCTATTGGGCAATGCTGTGCCCCTATTAGAAACAGAAACCCTGAATCTGACACTTCATGAAGTAGTAAGATTATTCTATTCCAGCCTCCGAATACTGATCTTGAAATGACATATGGTCTATCTGCCTCATTAATTTTTTAACACCTTTCCTGAGGTCTTAAACAGTATAGCGCTAAGTCTTAATATCAGATATTGACATTGTTTACAGGGGGTTCCTGCTGGAGAGAAAACAACACGGCAGGGTGCTGACATTGGAATTTAGCAAAGCTGTTACTGTCCATAAATAATTCAGTTCCAAAATGACCTTTCTCTAATCAGTGTTATTTAATTAAACTGCAACATACAATGACAATAAGACATCATTAGAAATGTGTCTCTTTTACCCTTAAAGCGAGATCTTCAGATGTCTCTTGTCACTTTGGACTACAAGAGTTTTATGACAACCCTATCTTTTTGTCAAGCATCTCAATGTGCATTTCCTTTAACAACCAGCAGATGGGCTAGTGAGTAGTTGCTGTACACAGACTGCTAACTGCAGCAAAAGCCAGAAAAATGGCAACACATTTTTGGAGGGATTTGTTTGTAATCTTTGCTTGTAGTGCTGTAGGCGTTTGAAGTCAGCTCACGCCTTACATTATAACCTGCGAATCTCTTGGGAGTAACAGGCACATTTCTGTGATGGCCTCCCACTCTAACCTGCAATTCACTTGGGAGTTTAGGAGGCACGTCTCTGAGATGCTTTGACAGGGCAGGACAAGGGGACCAGATGAGATGGTCATTCTCTGTGACAACCACTCTGTCACAAGCCCATTGTAAAAGGTGACAATGCTCTCCATTCCTTCACACACAAAATAGATTTTTCTCATTATATGTTTATTATGAAGTCAGGATGTATCTACATACATTTTTTTCTGATATAATTCTAAAATTGACACTTTTAAGGCATTTCCCCAGGGCCTGTCTCACATGATCCTGCTGATGTTGCAGTGAATGTGATTTGAACTAACTGAATCACAGTCTCTGTGTTTGTAATCTCGTCACTACTGACTGAGTGTGATATGACTATGAAACAAAAAGACCTTGGCTGATTGGTTGATCACTGACCTCCTTGGAATAGGTTGGACTGACTTTGCATATTTAATCAGTGTCTCTGCTCATTGGACTTCTGAGGTTAGGTCTGAGGACAGATGATTGTGGTCACACTGCCTTACAAACCAACAGAACCGTGGACAGACTAATAGACAGACAGCAGGATGGGACAAAACACTCATTTAGAGTGACACACACACACACACTCACACACAGCACAGTCACTGACAGCCGAGGAAAAGGAAGAGTCACGCTATAAGTCTGCTTTTCAGGGACTAAAACAATGTGACGTGAAGAGGGGGAGAGAAAGTGAGACATAAACTATGAAGGGGAAAAAAGTGAAGGGGCAGGGAGGGGTTGTGGTGTTTAGAGGCACCGAGTGATCAAAATGCCAGAGAGAGTGAAGCAGGGAGAGAGGTGAGAGAAAGAAAGTGAGAGAGAGAAAGAGAGAGAGAGAGAGAGAGAGAGAGAGAAAAGAGAAGGGAGGGGAAAGTGGAGTGCTCTGTGAATTCATGCTGTGTTAGCATCCCCTAAGCAACTCCATCAATACTGCATACAGCTGAGAAACTGGCAAGGCTCCCTGGTGCTGCATTGGCGAGCTACGGTAGCGGGAGGCAGAGAGAGCGAGCGAGAGAGAGAGAGAGAGAAAGTGAAGCTTACAGTAGTCTATCACTACAGAGTGCTGCTTGCTGCTGTTCTGCCGTGCGCCGCACTGAGAAGATTTTCTCACTGGAACTCAGCCCCTTGTGTGGAACTACTGCATTCGCCGCAGTCAGAGAAGAGAGAAGCAGGTAGAGAGAGAGTGAGGGAGAGAAGAGGAGAGGAGGAAAAAGAGTGAGGTATAAGGATAGAAACAGAGAGAGAGAGAGAGAGAGAGAGAGAGAGAGAGAGAGAGAGAGAGAGAGAGAGAGAACAGGAGCTGAGCGGAGGAAGACGCGTTTTGTTGGGAGCACAGAGTGGGAAGAAGCCAGTTCAGTTCTGCCGGGGGCAGGGATTGTTTCTTGAGGGGGGATCTGTACTAGTATGTTAGCGCACTCTGCAGGGTTGGCTCAGCACCGGAGAGTGTGACAGTACCTCAGTGCACCTGCTTCAGACAGGCTTTGGGTGAGTACCTCTCTCTCTCTTTTTCTCTCTCATTCTCTGTCTGATTCTTGTGGTGTGGATTATAGGATTAAGAGGATGAATAGTCAGAATCATTTCAAAATGCTTACAGATGAACTTGCTGGATATGTTGTGCATTGAGTTGTCAGGAGCTGTAATTGCTATGACTGTGGTATGCGTTGTTAGACATCCCACACTGGTCTGTCAAGGAAGTTGCCTTGGTACAAAGCTGAAAGTGCTTTTTGAAAGGAAGTTAGGAAGAATGGCATATCAAGACAATTTACAGAAATGTCTTTGTTTCCATACATTACTTCAGTGAATAGGGTTGCCATTTAGCAAATAACTTGCACATGTATGAACACACACACACACACACACACACACACACACAGACACACACACACACACACACACACACACACAGACACACAAAGACACACACAGACACACAGTCTCAGACACACACAGATACAGTTAAACAGCTTCTGACACAGTAATTGTTTTTTGATAACTGTTTATAAGTGTTCACATAAACAAGGAAAACAGGTACATTGCTTTCCATCTTCATCACAATGGATAATAGCTCTACACACACTCTCTGATATTGAGTAATAGGTCAGAGTCATTACCTGATGTAATGTCATTTATTTGCAGGTTGTACTTGTGCCTGTCAATGTAAATGATGTGGGTTAAGCTTGATGACTTACATTAATGTGAGTGAAAGTGAAAGGTCTGGATGCCTCTTGTCATTGTCAGCAGTTACCAGGGGACTCCTACTGCAACATTCAGTGGCAGTTTAAATGGGTTGAATTATTTGCACTGGGTTAGATGTGCTGTTATTCTTTCTTGAAATTCACACATGGCAGAGAGATGGTGACTGTAAGTTGGTGTTCTTTCTTTACTGCATGGTCCTTATGGATGCTCACACCAGCTTTGGTTATTAACTGATCTTTGATCTTCTGTGATGGTTTACTAATACAAAGATGGATCACTGATTGATTGCCCAGAACTGCACCACAAGATAGCCTGTGAATTCCATAACAAACAACCAGTGAGCTCCAGTGCCCTTTTCGCAATGGAAAAACAGCTTGTGCCCATCCATTCCATTCAAAAATGACACTCCTCCCAGGACTGCTGGGCTAAGACCAGCCCTGGACAGGTTACCACTGCCCGTCTATAGGCAGATGCCAAGTCTTTAGGTTCAGTAAGGTTGTACTCTACAATGTGTGACTGACACAATTTCACATTTAAGACGTGATGCATTCACTGATCATGTGAACCTGAGAATGTTGGGGATTGTGGCTTAGTCAAAGCCCATAAAACAAAGAGAGGTCCCCTGCAGTCTGGCATTACTCTGGGAGAACATGCATCAAGCATGTAGACATCCAGACAAATAACACCAATACAATAACCAGGCCGAATTGTTACTTATTCTGGAGTCTATTATTGCGGAAATCTCATTAGCTGTAATCCAATGTTTATTATGCATTTGCAGTGGAAGGCTGAAGATGTAAAAACAAGTCAGCCTAAAGCCTCTTTCAATCCTGTGAAAATTACAACCTGGTACGATTTTCCTCTTTTTTTTCTGCCAGTTCAGAATCCTTTGTGTATTTGCCTGAAGTATCAGCTAAATTCTTGATCACAATAGTAATGGATAATGGATGATAATTGTTTGATGTGTATGAACAATAAATAGCAATTAATTATCCAAATTTGGATGATGCGTTAAAAGCCCTTTGGCTGCAAGAACAAATCAGTACTCGTAAATACAGCACCCCACTAGACGCAAGAACAAACAATACAAAAAATAGCAAGTTGTGGAGCTTTGACAAGAGTAAACACACCCTCTCTAAGGAATCAGCACAGTGGATTTAGTAGCTTGGGGTGAACTCCACTTGTTGTGCAAACAGCTATAGGGATGACATAATCTGTAGAGGATCTCTTATGGTTTATTTTTGGCCCAACAAACGAGAAGAAAGAGAGGCAATTACACAGATGTGGGACAGACAGAGGGAGTGGGCTTTGAGTGGGGTGATGGTGGGGGAGGGTGTGTGTGTGTATGTGTGTGTGTGCGTGTGTGTTTGTGGTGGGTTTGGTTGTTGGGTGTTTACTTCTTGTGAATGTCTCCTCTTATCAACCCTGGATCACAGCAAGTGGCCTAATATTTAACCAGCGTCTCATATACCAGGGGAACAGGTGTCGGAAGATCGAGATAGGCCAACTCATTAACTAACACAGTTCAGTGGTTGAAACCATTCAGGCTGTGGTATTTGCAGTACCCTTAGGGCACAGATCATTGTGTTTGCCCATAAAGGTAATCACATGTGTGGATTCATTTTTCCCATTGTGATACTATTTCTACATGTAACACACAGCACTACAGAAAGAAGGCATATTTGCTCAGTTCTCTTGGTATCTTCTCTTGACCTCTACTGTGTTTAGCAATAGTGACAATTACCAAGCATGTCATTATCTCTATCTGTAATTCAAAAAAGCACTAACCTGTGCCCAGTCTTTTGTCTCCTGGGTTCAAAGTCCTAAGTCCAGACCAGTTTTCTTGTCTGGGGACAGTCCACACTTTGCAGGGAGAAAAGCCTAAAAGTCCAAGCTTCATTTTAATATGAAAGTGTTTCAGCCTCTGCAGTCAGTATGATAACAATCTTAATTGTCACAAAGCAGTGGGATAAAGAAATTAGATGTTTGGGCTTTCCTTTATACATCTGCATTTTTTATTGATTAGGCATTATAACAAGCTTGTTTGTCCTATACATCCTAAGACAGAGCTATATCAGCATGAACTTTTTAACACCTAATTTAAAACCACAGAGTGTTGATCGTCAGATAGACCCCACACAGGTTCTCCACATCCTGTTTTTGAGCATTGTCAAGTGTTTTCAGAGCACTTGTTTAGCCTTCTATTTCTCCCAAAGAGGAGGAGGCTATTATGGTCTGTTTCCTACCTGTCACTCAGTTTTGCATTCAGAGACCACATCCGCCTGATTCACATTCATTGTTTATTCCTTCACTTACACTCCGGTAAACAGCATTACGATTGCGGGAAAGTTAGCGATGCTGACAGCTTGTTTTCTTGAAAGGGTATTAGTCTTGCTTTAGGGACAGGCCCAACAGGGAGAGAGTCGGAGAGTGTGAGTGTGTGTGTGTGTGTGTGTGCGGGGGGTGGGGGGTCGGGGGTGTAGGGGGTAGATGTTGTGTAGTGTTCGTGTGTGTGTGTGTGTGTGTGTGTGTGTGGAGGGGGGGATCTGCGTCATATGTTGTGAAGACCAAATCTGCTTAACCTACTTCAAGTCGAAGTGAAATATCTTTCGCTTGCAAAGACCCCAGGAAGACTATTGCAATCTGGAGCCTACTGTAATGTAAAAGACACTCCAATGCAGCAGGAATAGGATGCAGGCACAGAGCGGCAGTTGCTATGGAGACGTTATGAATTGTGCACGAAAGACTAGGATGCCCTCATTTTTGTCTTTTTTGTGTTTAGATTTTGGTTACAGTTGTGGGAATGTATGCTTTGTTTTGGTCTTTCTATAAGACACTTCAATGTAAATTACACACTCTGTGACACTGAAATATTTTATGTGGCATTTTGGTTTCAGTGAAAAAATAATTCTAGCTAGATGCTTGTTAGACGTTAACATGTGTTATAACATGTGTTATTAAGAAGGTGATTAGGTGAGAAGAGTATGAGATATGACCAAGAGTAAAGCACCTCATTTGACAGATCACTACAGCAGCATTCTTCACGGTTTTGTTTAGTCTGAGAGCACAATGTCCACCACTCCTTCTTTGAGCCTGGTGCTTGTTTTTCTCGCTCTCTCTTTCTCACTTTAAGAAGAACTGTTGTGTGATCAGAATATTAATTGGACCTTTTGTACTCTGTCCTAGCTAGAAAAGTTTCCTTACAAATCAAACACTTCACTGAATTTGGTACACCTACTAAATTGTAACTGCTTCCATTTTGTTCATTCACATTAGTCTTTGTCATGAAATAGGAGTGTTGCAGAGCTTTGAGGTGGAGGTGTGTTGCTGAAATACCATTGTGGTGGCTAAAAGTTTCATTAGCATGGTTGCAGTGATTTTTTCCCCCTTTTCATTCTTGTAAGAGGAAGGCGTGGCTTTTCAGGGGAGTTGTGGAGGCCTGGTTTCTGTAAGTTAATGGGTGCCTTAATGATGTTAATATGTAACTGTTTTTCAGCTGCTACATGGAAAAAACACAGGCAATTAGCATCGTAGCTCTCATTCAAAGTGATGTAGCCTATATATGCGTACAAATGCATGCAAGGAGGGGCACTTATCAACATACCTCATCACACACAAATACACACCCCCACACACATACACACACACCAAAAGGGCATTCACGCTGTTGGACATTAGACCTCATAGGTCTGTCCTGGACTCAATCACTCCGACACACTGCTTCCCGGAAATGGTTGCTAAGATATTCAGTTACAAGAGGATGCAATTCTGGCACTTGGCCTTGGATCTCTTTCTTCAGGCCCTTGAACCAGGACACCTTTTATCCCCTTGTCTTCGCTTTAGCAGCTCCTGTGAAGTTGATTTTCTTCTCTGTGCCATTCTTAAATCATCCGCAGCCTGTGTGGTTGAGGTCTAAACGGTTCAAACAAGGACCCATATGAACTAACTTTCAAAAGTTGTTACTAAATAAAAGTATTGTGTAGTGGAGAAAAAAAGCCCAACATCCTCCTTTAGTAAAAGAAAAATTCTCAGAATTCTGTTTGGACTTTCTCTCACTCTTCTTTTTCCTAGTGTTTCTCTGCACATAGTCTACACTCAGAACGAGGCATTCATCATTCATCAACAGATACGTCTTCCAGACATGAAAATGTCACCATTGTATACTGTGGTCAAATATGTCTTAGGCTTGACATCAAGTCCTTTCACATTTACACACAAACCGCAAAGGTTGTATCTGCCCCGTCTAGTATGATTGATGATCTGGTTTAAAAGTCACAGGATGACAATGCCACACATTTCCGGCACAGTTCCAGGTGTCAGAGCTATCAGTGGATTTCCATGGCCATCGGTTGAGCAAGAATGATCAAGTATTTCTGACAGAATGTCGGTCATGCTAAGGTGTTGGCTCCCATCCCAAGGGAAGAGGGCTATGTAAATATTTACAGTGAAATTCATCACAACTCTTTTTTTTTTTATTATGCGTACACAACAGAGGGAGCCTGCTTACAATTAAGGGTCTTTTGCTGTAGACGTGTCAGTGTTTAACCACAAACACACTTAACAATCATGACACTGGGTTTCTGTTGTTACTAAAGCAGTAAGGAATGTATTATCTGCATGCCTGTGGGCTTCACTATTGTAGAGATAAATAAATAAACACAGTACAATACACCTGGCTGTTACTTTGTTTATTTTATTTTATTTATTTTATTTAATGTTTATTTGACAGGGACAATGCACAATATAGAAATTGAGCGAGATTGTAGCCACAAGGCTAATTTTCATCTCTTG
>JAVQKI010360693.1:0-10623 GCA_036025975.1 Nematalosa erebi
AATAATAATAATAATAATTGTATAATAATATTATTATATATAATTATATCTATAATTATTATAGATAATAGTACTCCCTTGTGCATGGGGTAACTTCAATGTACCCCTTTATAATACTGTGCGTGTATAATGTTGCGATTGAGCTGTTTTTTTTGTTTTTTTTGCATTGATATGAATGCGTTGGAATGTGTCAGGAAGTGAATGGCCTCTATAGTGACACCATACATTTATACTGGGACCCAATGAAATGCAGCCCGCTGTTTGAGAATAGACATGGCAGTGTGCAGATGTGTGGCCCCTGGCATCATGTATCTTCCCTGTCTCTTCCCCCATCAGCGCTGGCGGCCGAGAAGGACGGCACGCCGGTGTTCAAGTTTCCACGCTGGCGCCTGAAGGGCAAGCCCATCCCCGAGGTGGTGGAGGCCTACAAGGCGGTGGGCGCCGAGCTCAACGTCATGCCCTTCTGCTCGCAGTTCATCCCCATGAACGTCATCGACCACCCCAAGCACGGCTCCATCATCTACCACCCCTCCATCCTGCCCAAGCACAGAGGGGCCTCGGCCATCAACTGGTAGGAAACCTGCCTTGCTCTTGCTCTGTGTGTGTGTGTGTGTGTGTGTGTGTGAGACAGAGTGAGAGAGCAGCAGCACAGATACTTTCCACTGTAAAAATGATTTGCTGGCTCAACTTGGCCCACTTTGTTGCTTTGGGTTACGTTATATCTTATATAACATATGCATTATGTTATAAAATGTCAACTGTATTGCAGATTTATTACATTACATAAAGGCATACTGATATAACGATTGGATTTCAGAATGTAACCTGAAAGTAGTCTGTTTTCAATGTGCATGAAAGAAAGAAGGAAGTGAGAGAAAAAGTGAGAGAGGAGAAGGGTCGAAATCAGACAGCTAAAAGACTGTCAGTAAGGAGATGGACGTGCTTATGGACACATAACCAAGTCAAGGGTAAAACTATGATTCTTAAATGCATCACCCCTCACCCCATCCCCCCTACAGGACTCTGATTGAGGGAGATAAGAAGGCTGGCTTCTCCATATTCTGGGCTGATGACGGTCTGGACACCGGCCCCATCCTTTTGCAGAGAGAGTGTGACGTGGAGCCCAACGACACCGTGGACACCCTTTACAACCGCTTCCTCTACCCCGAGGGCATCAAGGCCATGGTAACTATGGCAACCCCCCTTCTGACCCCTCACCTGTCCTCTGTGTTAATGGAGGGTGGGGTCTAAACTGTACCATTTGTCCAGGTCTTGGTGTGGTGTTGAGACTGACTGATGCAATGCCACACACTCTTATTTTATCTAATATTTAAACCACAAACCCTTAAATGTGTGTGCTTATGTATGTATCACTCACAGACTGACATTGAACACATATTATGTCCAAGCACAGAAGTTTCCCCGCAAATCTTTAACATGATCATGATTTCCTCGGCCAAACACTCATGGCCTTATGTGACCTAGACATTGTTTAACTTTTACAAGCTCTTTTACTGCCACTGTATCAGAGCTTCTGTCTGTGTACAACTCCTGGGTTAATGTTATGTTTGGGGATGTGAGTACATGGGACTACAGTGATTGTGTATGGATTTCCTTGTGTGTGTGTAGATGGTCACATGTTTGTGTTTATTGTTTTGCCAAGTTGCTTACGTTGACAGTGGGCCTTTTGAACTGTAACTGTGTGGTGATAACGACACTGTGTGTCCTTGTGTGCGTGTGTGTGTGTGTGTCTTGTAGGTAGAGGCTGTGAATCTGATTGCAGATGGAAAAGCACCTCGCGTTACACAACCAGAGGAAGGTGCTTCATACGAGGGCATCCAGAAGAAATCCAACGCAAAGGTCAGTCACGCATCATGGCTCTAGCCGGTTATAATTAATTACTTCTGCTGTAATTATTGTTAACCAGTCAAAGCAAATTAATAGCAATTAGCTGTTTATAGTTTGTTAATAATTTATAGATGTGGCATAGAAAAGTATCCTTGCATGACGCAGTGTGGAAAATTCCACTTTTGAGAATGAATAGGGGGAGGTGTGTTTGGGCACAGGAATAGCTTGGGGGGCGGTTTTGGGGGTGTGACCCGTAGAAGCATGCACATGAGTATATGTGTGTGTGTGTGTGTGTGTGTCTATGCATGAGTGAAGAGTAACAGAGGAGCAGTAAGGGAGTAGGAATCAGATCTGGGAGACCTGCCCAGAGTTCCTGGGCTTTGGGGAGTTATTTATGGTCGCGCAGCCCCACGTGTAGCACAACCCATGTCCAGCTGTTGGATTGTGCTGGCCTTTCTAGAGAAACACACCACAGCACACCAGCAAGGATTGACACAGCACTAGGCAGAGAGATGGCTATGGCTATAAAGTATACGGTCATGCGTATATGTGTGCGTGTGTGTGTGTGTACAGTATAGTTATACAGAAGGACTGTATGATTATACCTGACTAGTCCGTTTTGGTCAGGTCTTGGGTAGCTGAGGGAAAATTAAACGTAAACATTGAAAGGTTTGTTTTACCTTCTCACCGCCTGTTCTGTGCCTGTCCCTGTAGGTCAATCTGGCCCAGCCAGCTGAGGCCATCCACAACTGGATCCGTGGCCATGACAAAGTCCCTGGAGCCTGGACCGTCATCGACGGGCAGGTAGAGTGTCCCGTGAAACACACACATACGGGGTCAAGCACGAGGGTGGCAGAGAACACGTGCTGGAGGTGGTGTGCACGTGTGGAGACTGAATGTATTTTGTTTTGGTCTTTTTTAGTAGATGTGAAATCACTTAATGTTTCTGTGTTTTGATTTTTGTTTGGTAGGCCAGCAATGTGTCCAGGTTGGTTGTGGAGTTTATGTTGAGGAGTGTGTGTGTTTGTGTGTGTGAGTATGTGAGAGTGTTTATGTCTCTGTGTGCTGGTTTTCAGTTGTGTGTTCACTTTCTTAATGTGTGTATACAAGTTTTTTAGACTGCTAAATATCAACACTGGTTAAGCAGTGTGTTCAGGCAACAAACTGCTTGAATCTTTCCTTGAATACCTAAATAAGTTTGTTGCCTTTCCATCCAATTCTCTCATTATGACAGAATTATGAGATTATGACAGAACGATAATCTGTCATAGAATGCCAGTATGACAGAATCGTAATTTGGCCTAGAAAGCCAAGAGGATGCATGGGGCGTAGTCCCAGCCAGGCAAAACACACATGGAGGGTAAGAACGGATGTGTGCATTTAAGGAGCAAGAATTGGAAGCTGTGTTATTTACTTGCGTTTATGTATATCAGAAGTGCAGAGGTCACAACACCATTCTGTGAAGAGTGCTGCTGTATTCCTGGTGGGAAGGCAACAAACTCACTGACATGAGGAAGAATTCAACAGTATTACAGAACCGGGGAAATGCAACTCAAAACTTTTCCTATAGATCTCATTATGATCTCATTATATCTCATTATTTCACCCCATCAGTTATGGCATTGTGTTTGCTTGTGCTTGTGTATCACTATGGGCATTATTGCAGTGCATGTACTCTCAGAGGGATGTTCTAGAAATGTAGTCTAGCCATGCGGCATACATTTGAACTTGTGTGTGTGTGTGTGTGTGTGTGTGTGTGTGTTTTCTGTGTGCAGACGGTGACTCTCTATGGCTCGTCTCTCCTGGGGGGCTCAGCTCCCAAGGGCCAGCCTCTGGAGGTGGAGGGGGCCGCTCAGCCTGGACTCATCACCAGCGCTGGGCTCGTCCTCTTTGGAACCGACGGCAAAGCGGTGAGTGAGTGTGTGTTTGTGTGAGTGTGTGTGTGTGCAATGCACATCTGCAAATATTGCTCACTTAATGTGAAAATCACACAGGGGAAATAAAGCCTCCCCAAAAATGTAGTATGTAACATGGCTATCTGACAGTAGCTGAACTGTGCTATTATGCTATTATATGCTGTGTGCCATATAAGTGTGTGACATTGCGTCAGAGTGTCTGAACACCCGGAATGCACTTATAATGCACTCCACGCTCTCCCTCTGTACTGCACTTTTATTACCATCCTGCACATTTAATGTTAGCAATATGCACTCTTAGTTATTTTTGAACTGTGCTGTAGTTGGATTGTTCATTCTCTGTTTGTAAGTTGCTTTGGATAAAAGCGTGTGCTAAATGCATAAATGTAATGTGTAAAGAGGAGGAGAGAGTGGGGCTGTTACATGGGTATGTTACTGTGTGCAGGTCCAGGTAAAGAACCTGCAGTTCGAGGATGGGAAGATGATCCCCGCCTCCAAGTACTTCTCCAGTGGAGAGAGCAGCAGTGTGGAGCTCACAGATGAGGAGAAGAAGATGGCAGAGGAGATCCGGGTAAGAACTGTGTGTGTGTGTGTGTGTGTATGTTTGCACTTTCATTACTTACTACTCTCTTTACTTGAAAGTAGTCCACTCTACTCTGTGAACATGAGTGTACTTGTATGCTTGTGTGTGTGTGTGTGTGAGTGGACAGTATGCGGTGGAGCATTGATTGGTTGGACTTACTTCTTCCTCGACTCTTTGCCAGGCCATCTGGAAAGGAATCCTGAGCAATGTGGCAGCCGTTGAGGACACAACCGATTTCTTCAAGTCTGGAGCAGCCTCTATGGACGTGGTGAGGTTAGTACTCCTCTGGGGCACAGCTTCCTGGGTCTTCATCTTTGGTAGAAACTTCTAGCACTCTGTTGGCCCAGTATCATTTCTGGCAATGTAATAAGTGTGTGTGTCTGTGTGTGTGTGTGTGTGTGTGTGTGTGTGTGTGTAGGCTGGTTGAGGAGGTCAAGATGAAGTGTGCAGGCGTGGAACTCCAGAATGAGGATGTGTACATGGCCACCACCTTCCAGGACTTCATCCAGATGTTTGTGCGCCGCTTCAGGGGAGAGGACCAGGAGGAGGAGATGGTCATCGATTATGTGAGTCTACAGCGTGCCTACACACACACACACACACACATACACACACATACATACACACAGGTACACACTCTTTCTCTTCAGTAAACTCCCTCCTCTATAAATGGTATCTGCTGTATTCTCCCCATGGCAGGCAACTAAAGATGTGAACAACATGACTGTGAAGATGCCATACCAGTGTTTCATCAACGGCAAGTTTGAGGACGCAGAGGGCGGCAAGACCTGTGACACCATCAACCCCACAGATGGCTCTGTGAGTACAGAGTATGCACGCACGCACCCACACACACACACACACACACACACTCCGACACACAAAGTGTTTAAAATGTATGCATTCATGTTCAAAAACCTGTATGCATACATACCTACAAACACACACAAGGCCACACATACACACCAGTTACTGTGATTTCACACACGCTCTGGACACAGAACACACGAGACCTTGACTCCACCCCTGAAGCGTTCCACAGACACAGACACATTGGACCAATCACTGAAGCGATGTGAATTTGATCCAGCACACTAGTATCACAGGTGTCAACTTTGTCACCCCTGTCTCCAGGTGATCTGTAAGGTAGCGTACGCCTCCGTGGGTGATGTGGACAGGGCCGTGGCGGCAGCCAAGGAGGCCTTCGAGACGGGACCATGGGGCAAGATGAACCCCCGCGACCGCGGCAGACTGCTTTACAAGTGAGCTCCTGCAAAACGACTGCCCCCTAGAGGATGACAATAGCAGTGACCAAATATTATGAACACAGATTTCCCAAGAGGCATTACAAAACACACAACAGCATTTAGAAGCAGAAAAAATACATATAAATACATATACACATTTTTCACTTCAATAAATGAATAAGGAAAAAGCTTTCGGATGCATAGACTAGGTGGCCTATTTGTGTGGCCCTGGCCAGCCTGACTCAACTCATGTGTCGTTCCACGCTGGTGGAATGACCTACCAAGCGCTACCAGAGCAGGAGTGTCCCTGTCTGTCTTCAAGAAGCTCTTGAAGACCCAGCTCTTCAGAGAGCATCTGCTGTCATAGCACTTAACCTGTACTTCCTTACTGCACCCATTCTAATCCTGCACTTAACCCCACTGCTGCACTCTTGTTCTCTAGAACCCCTCTAGTGGTATTCTTTTTAAGATTTCTTCTATGTAGCTTATTGTTAATCCTCTTTTGTAAGTCGCTTTGGATTAAAGCGTCTGCTAAATGCTTAAATGTTAAAATGTTAAATGTATCCAGCCTTGCAGATCTGATGGAGCAGCACCAAGAGGAGCTGGCCACCATTGAGTCCATGGACTCTGGCGCTGTCTACACACTGGCTCTCAAAACACACGTGGGCATGTCCATCCAGACGTTTAGATACTTTGCCGGCTGGTGCGACAAAATTCAGGTAAGCGTGTGTATGTGTGTGTAAGTGTGTGTATGTGTGTGTTCCATGTGTTCACTGCGTTCATGTGCGACCCACAGTGCTTCCTCTATCTGTCACTTCCTCCCTGTGACATCATATCCTGTTCTTTGCAGGGCACGACGATACCCATCAATCAAGCCAGGCCCAATCGCAACCTGACCTTCACAAAGAAAGAGCCTCTGGGGTGAGTGAGCAAACTCAGCCAATGGGATTCAAACGCTGTTGGTTCTAGTGTTACACATTCCATTCCAGCGTGTGTGTACAGTGTGTTTCTAATGTTCATGTGTTTTTGTTAGTGTGTGTGCTATAGTTATCCCCTGGAACTACCCCCTTATGATGCTGGCCTGGAAAAGTGCTGCCTGTTTAGCAGCTGGTAACACTCTGGTGCTGAAACCTGCCCAGGTAACACAGTCCTATGACTATCCACAAACACACGTCCACTCTATACTACTCTAGTGTTGCAGTCTGTGTTGAAGCACCTGTCTGACCCAAGCATCCTCACGCGTGCCCTAGGTGACCCCTCTGACGGCGCTGAAGTTTGCCGAGCTGGCTGCCAAGGCCGGCATCCCCAAAGGCGTCATCAACATCGTACCTGGCTCAGGTACGACCCTCAGCGCTCCGAGTTCAGTGTTCACCACCTGTAATGTGTAGTGCTTGTGCAACACTTACCCATTCAATCTCTTTCTCTCTCTCTCTCTCTCTCTCTCTCTTTGTCAGGTGGCATGGTGGGCCAGAGGTTGTCGGATCATCCTGACATCCGTAAGCTGGGCTTCACTGGCTCCACTCCCATTGGCAAACAGATCATGAAGAGGTGAGTGAGTTGCCCGCCTCCTTTCACCCTAAGGGCATTGACACTGATTGGCACTGCGTTCGTAATCAGGACCCTGCCTCGGCGCGACTGTCGGGCGCAAGTGCAAAGGCAGGTTCAAATGCCGTAAGGTCTTCCCGCTGACACGTGTCATTTCCTGTCACAGCTGCGCGGTCAGTAACCTGAAGAAGGTGTCTCTGGAGCTGGGCGGGAAATCCCCCCTGATCATCTTCAGTGACTGTGACATGGACAAGGCCGTACGCATGGTGAGTGAAGCGCTCCCTCCAGCCAAAACCCACTGAAGCCAGTTCACTACAAAGGGGCCTGCATTTAAATATTTACACTAACTTACACACAGACACAGACACATACACACATACACACACACACACACACACACACACAGGGTTTGGCCTGAAACAGCAAATAATCTGGGAGGGGTCAATGAAACATGCATACACACTAAATAGAATAGAACCAGTTTAAGCAAAAGATGTAAGCTTTTTGACACGTGATCTGTTGTGTCTGTTTTTAACCTCTCGTGTGCTCCAGGGTGCAAGAGCTCTGAGGCCCAGGCAGTACTAGTTATCAATGATAATGACATCATCATTGATAATGGCCATATTCCCTGTCTTTCATTTTGCTCATTTGTTTTTTGTGCAAAGATGTTGTACAAAATGAGATACAAAAATAAGACTGAGATCTCAGTTTCTGGTTTTTGAATGTATGTGTGTGTGTGTGTGTGTGTGTGTATGTGTGTGTGTGTGTAGGGTATGAGCTCAGTGTTCTTCAACAAGGGGGAGAACTGCATCGCAGCAGGTCGACTGTTTGTAGAAGAGTCTATCCATGACCAGTACATCACCAGAGTGGTAAGAACACACTCATCAGAACAGAACACCTTTCACACACAAGTTCATCCCAGTGCCCCACACACACACACTTCACGCTTTTTGCTATACCCCTCCTTCTAGGTGGAGGAGATCAAGAAGATGAAGATTGGTGATCCCCTGGATCGCTCCACAGATCACGGCCCTCAGAACCACAAAGCCCATCTGGAGAAGCTCATTGAGTACTGTGACATCGGCGTCAAGGAGGGAGCCACGCTGGTGTGCGGGGGCCATCAGGTGCCAAGGCCAGGTGAGCTTCTCCTCGAGAACACCCTTATCATGACTAGCATGCTCAAGCACAAACACATACACTCACATACACAAACAGCATGAGTAGGATCCACATTTCTTGAACTGACACAACACCAGAACAGTCTTACAGAGGTATGAAAAGAGGGCAGTCTGAAGTGCCATTCAAACCAAGAATTCCTGCTACAATTGCAAATAATTAACGCTGTTATTATGAATGACAACGTCCACGTTGCAAACTAGAACGATAATGGCAGTGTAGCGATATCGTTAGGATCACTGTCATTTGCGAACAATAAAAAAAAAAGCTTAGACGGAGACTTGATTCTGTTTGCCAGTGTGGACACTTTCGTTATAGTTTAATTTATCTTTATCGTTCTTGGTGTCAACTGACCGTTACAGCAATACTTGTTTTCTTGTTGTCCATTGCATTATCCATGATTATTTCAAAGTGTCCAGTTCCTTCCTTGCACTGACTGTTAGAATATATTTTAAATGTTATGATCATGGTAAAATCCTGCAAAATCTTGCAACATGGCATGTTTACCTCTGTAACGTCCTTTCTTTATTGCCATTTCATCATGTTGAGTTCTCTGTTATCATGTAATCAACTAATTTCAAGGTCTTTACAGCAAACATAAAAGCTAGTGTGATCATGTTCACCTGTGTTGTGCCTTAGGCTTCTTCATGGAGCCCACTGTGTTCACTGATGTGGAGGACCACATGTTCATCGCCAAAGAAGAATCCTTTGGACCAGTCATGGTGGTGTCCAAGTTCAAGGAAGGGTATGTTGATCTCATATTTCTTCTTACTGATCCCCTCTTCAGAGTTCCCCCATGTTCTCTGTTAACACTTGCCTGAGCTACATTTCTGAAGGTTATTTACAAATTTCCTATCCTAAATATTACAGCCCATAAGTAGTTTTAGGCTTACCGTGTTGTGTATTTTGTGGTCCCATGTAAATACTGCCTGATTGGCACAGGGCAAGCAACACAGGACAGCCTTCTCACCTCTTCTCCATATCTGTCCTTTCTTTTCCTTCCTCAGTGACGTTGATGGCGTGCTGAGCCGAGCAAACGACACAGAGTTTGGCCTTGCCTCCGGTGTGTTCACGCGAGACATCAACAAAGCCCTGTACGTGAGCGAGAGGCTGGAGGCCGGAACCGTCTTTATCAACACCTACAACAAGACTGATGTGGCCTCGCCGTTTGGCGGCTTCAAGCAGTCCGGCTTTGGGAAGGACCTCGGTAAGAGTGCTCAAATTAACACCACGTCCCATCTTAAAATGTCAACAGCGACTAACACTTGGCTTCCACCGTTCTAGCCAATTGCTTTTCATCAGTACCTGATAGTATGTATAATTCTGCAATTCAACAGAAACTTCAGTTCTTTACACAAGACTGTTCACACCTTGATTTCATGGTTATGTGACAGAATCTTTTGTGAGTGGCTAAACGAGTACAAGAGAGTATTCCAAGTAAGTGAAGAAATGAACCTGGGAGAATGAAGGAGGTAGTGGTAAAGCTGGTTATGGAAGAGCTTGGAGTCTCATTCTCTTAACTAAACAATTCAAGTTGGCTACTCGATCAGGAGGTTTTCTCTAACTTCATTTAGCGATGTTGGTTGGGTGGTGATGTGCCATAAAGGCTAAATGTATTTATCTGTGTCCTGTGTGCACAGGGGAGGAGGCTCTTCATGAATACCTCAGGACCAAAGCAGTGACTGTGGAGTACTAAGCCCCAGCTTTCTGTATGAACTCTTCCTATGGGGACAATTCGGTGTATGCTGGTTGGATCTGCTGGCAATTGATCTAGCATCTCGGCTCTTGCTTTGCTGATAGCTTGGGTTCAAGCTGAGGGAAAAGCTTAGTCTGTGACGACTACGTTGATGTGCCTACACCTTTTTAAAAAAAAGAAAAACACAAAAAATACCACACACATAAAAAAGCACTCTATAGGGAACCCCTCTGTTGTACACGCTTTGCTAAAGAACACACACACACACACACACACACACACACACACACACACACAAACACTCTTTAGGGAAGCCCTCTGTTCTGTTCAAGGAACTATATTCTATTCAAGGAACTTTTTCCCTTCTTACCCCAAACCACGCTGGAGTGAATCCCATGTGAGGAACTTGGCAGGCTTGGATGTGTCATATTGCAACATTCAGAATATTTTTTGTAAAGAAATATATGTATGTGAAGTCATGTTTTAATGGACTACAGTGTGGACATCACATTTTATCACCTTGGAATTTATGTATTTTGAAATAATATATTTTACATTTTATGTACCCATTTGAAGGCTTTTTAAAGATGGTGACATTCAGTGTTTCAAGAG
>JAVQKI010360697.1:0-14371 GCA_036025975.1 Nematalosa erebi
TTATAGTCACCCTCTGGTATTGTGTGCCCATTTGTGGGTCTGCCGCCTTTTTTTTACTAGAGAGACTCGTTGACCCCCCCCCCCCCCCCCCCATCCTCCAAAGACAAAGCGAGGGATGATCATTAAAGGGTTTGTCCTGTGGGGAAACAAATAGGGGCAAAGACAAAAAAAACACATGCTGCTGGGAGGAAAAGGACGCAAGAACGAACGGGAATCAGCTTTAACAAACACTTCTTCAAAAAAAGGAAAAAAAAGCTCAAAAAGCTCTTAACGGCAGCCTCTCTGATTTATAACCTGAACAGTGGGGGGAACGGTTTCCATGGCAACCACCGTTATCTCTTTGATAGGCGCTGGCTGACTAGAAAACTGATGTGCAGGAATGGAGAGAGTGAGTGAAAAGAAGGAAAGAGGGAGGCAGAGAGGGGGGAGAGAGAGAGAGAGAGACAGAAAAGGAGAGACAGCACAGAGCCTCACCTAAGGCACAGAGGCATTTAAAAATAGAACGCATGCAATTTGTGGCCATATGCAGAATCTGTCATATTTGGATGGTGAAGAGAAATGAACTGCACCCACACTGACTTATTAGAAGTGAATGTCACCTGCAATGTTCAGCCTTTATTTAATAATATAGACACCAGTCAGATTTCCAATGATTTGCAGCAAGGTCTCGTCTGTTGTGGTACTGTGGTTTTTGTTGAGCGTTTCTGAGACACTGGGCACTGGGGGAGGTCTGCCGAGTCCAGACGCGTCTGTCGGCCATGACCCGACGACACACGGGACAAATGTGCCCCATTTAGATTTGTCATTGGTGAAGCAGCGCCTAAAGAACATCAGGCTGCTTGCTCTAGCCATGAAAATCAGATTGTTTGTTCTGTACAAGCAGGCGAGGGAGTCTTATTTGAAGTGAATGTTTTTGCCCGTGGCTGTGGGCTGAGAAAGAGAAGATAACAGACTGCCTGGAATCAAGGTTCTTTCAAAACTTTTTTTTTCCTTTCACACATTTATAGCTGAGCAATTCCAAACAAAAACAGGAGTTTCGAAAAGAAAAAAAAAATCGAGCAGACTGTTCCAGAGAAAACTGTCAGAGGAGGAGACAAATGAGGCAGCGAGTGTGTGCCTCACTCACATTTCTCACAGAGACAGACGGCGATGACCTTAAAGGCTTATCACTACACAGCAGTCCTCAACCTAAAAATTTCCCCCTTACACACACAAAAAAAAGACCTCAACCTGTTTGTTTTCAAATATACCTCAGAGCCCCTTTTCAGATGTCCCATACATACAAGCATAAGAGAAACACAGCAGGCCCTATCTAAACAGTATGTCACTATTTAACTGATTGGTGTTCTTTTCCTAAACTACACAGCTAGCGAAGAGTCACAGGGTGCGCTATCGTTCATGGCTGGGGCATGACAGGTTTATTTATGTAGTAAAATTCATACGCATCTGAAATTCAAAGTACTTGTCGAATGAGCAGATAAAAGAACATAGCGCATTTAAGGGAATATCTTTGAGAGTGCAAGCAGGCACATTTTCCGGGGAGCTGCCCAAATCTCTGCAAAAAAAAAAAAAAAAAAGAAATCAAAGTAGAGTCTCTAATGATGTTGGCAGTGCTCAGGTTCAGCTAGAACCAAGCAACAAATTGCAGTTGGGGAGTTTGGGGGGGGTTAGTCTTTCAAGACTAACAGGTTCTCCTTAATGCAACTTATCTCCCTCTTTCCTAGGAAGATGGAGGTCTGCTCTGGCTATTCATCATGTACCCCCTTCCCCTCTGAACATAAGGTGTGCAATAAAAGCATTTGCTGAAACCCATCATTTCTATTAAAAAAGAAGGGGTGGTATCTTTTTTCCCTGATTGTAAATCATTTTAGAATCAGCAAGGTCAGTTCTTTCCTCGTGTTGGCCCACCTCATCACTACATATTGTGTTTTGCATTGAGAGTGCAATCAGTACACAGCACATTTGCCCTATTTGTATGAGTCTGTAAAGATGTTTTTTTATGGAAGAGTAAAGCCACTTCAGCCATGTTCATGTAACTACAATGAGTATGGATTGAGGACCTTTTATACTGCAGTTTTGCAAAAAAAAAAACCTCATGAAGCTGCCAGTATTTCTAGAAATACATTCTTAATGGTACAGTACATCATGTGGGCCTATACTTAATGGCATCTAGAGGTGACGTTTTCCAATTGCCCAATACCCTTCCCTCACCCCTACCTTTGCAAGTGTTAGTTGCAGTGGGCATTGGCCAGAACAGACACAGCAGACAGTGGACTGACCATGACTGCAGCATCAGTGAGGAAATATACTGTAAGTTACACTGTAATGAAACAGTACTGACATCAGATTCAACTGTTCATTGATTTAACCAACTTCATAGTTTCTCTGTTCTGTTCTAGAGTAGATCTATGTGACTATGGCCTGAACCTTCAACTTGATTAGTTACTGTAAGTCTTTAAGGATTTTGGGCCGGGGGGACCTTTATGTTCTATATGGCTGTGTTGTTCTTTCCCTGCCCTAGGTTGCTTTTTACCCTGTGACATCAGTCTCAGACACTCTCTCTGGCATTCTGTATTTATCCCCTATGTTGAATATTTACCTACATTTTATCAGAAAGATGCAGCCAGCCTTGTGCCTCATCCTGATGTGTGTACATGAGTGTGTGAAGAAATAAATGTACGGCATTCAGTCTCCAGAAGACGGGGGAGACCTGAGTCTTGAAGCGGTACAGGCCATGAGGCACAGCACAAGCAGCTGTCTCTGTTTGACAGCTCTGGTGGCCGGCTCTCCTGAGGCCAGCCTTGTGTGGTTGCAGCCAGGCCATATCGACTGACCCACTTCCTTTGGCCACCACTACAGAAAGAATGGGATATTCCCATCTCACGCAGCCAGCCAAAACCAGACACTTTCCGTGGGAGTGTTCATGAGTGTGCTCAAGTTTTAGTTTACCGGTCATGGATCATGACATTTACTGTAACTTCATTAGTACATCAGAAAAGGAATATGATTTCATTTGAATATTAGACATTATTTTATGTGGCTGTAAAAATATTTCCAACTCTTTGTGACAGATAATAAGTGAGATGTAACAGATTGAACCAAGCTTGGCAGAAGTGATCGCCATGTCCTATATCTGAGCAAGTATTCTCTTGAGTGGGATACAGTCACTGTACAGTCACCTCACCAGCAACTGCAATCTCTTGGGTATTGAAAACCCAACACAGCTCAAAACTGTGCAGACATGTTTACGAATCAGGGTCTCATGTTTGCACTTGCACACAAACTTTTACTTCTTACTTTGATCCCCCGTCAAAGCCTATGAATCCACATCATGAAAGCAGCTGACTGCTGAGAAATATCGTAATTAAAAAAGAAGCAATTGATTGTGACCAAAATCTAATTCAACAGAACAATGCTGTGAACACTAGTAGATTAGAGTAATGACTATGTTTATGAGATATCCATTTTTCCAAATAGTCACTTAGTTTTTATGTCTTTACTTTATGTTCTAATATCCAAGCAATTTCTCACTTAAATACAGGCCAAACTAGCATCACTTTAACCCTGTTTCCACCTAGCAGTAGTGTACAGTTTGGTTTGCTTCAGAAACAAAAAAAAAAACATTGACCTGAATGGTTCCTCAGTTTCATGTAAATCCTAGTGCTGCAACAAACCACCAAAGGTCTGCTGGGCAACCAGGCTGAGGTCCCTGAAGCCATACCATGGCTCCCATGGGCCCTGAGTGTGTGACGAGAGACACAACGTTACATTAAGGCCCTCGGCATGACACGACACAGCACTTTCCTCATGACTCTCCTCTGGGAGAGAAAACACGCAAAAAATCTTCCCATTGCGCCTGACTCTTTATGTCAGCTGATCACCAGGGCTGATTTGATGGGCTCCCTTGAATTAACTTGTTGCAACAAATGCACACACGAAGGCTGGTAGTGCCTTGGAGAGGTCTCTCAGAGACCCCCTGTCACAACATCTCTAAGGGCAAAGCCATGAGCAACACTTTTCCTCAGAAACTACCCTTTAAATAAAAGAGGAAAGAAAGAAAAAGAAACCTTTTATTCTGTTGTGTTCTTTGGAAAAAAGAGATGCACTCAAGAGAACTGGTCAATGTTCCTTTTATAGTGTGTTGGCTGAGAGATGAATTGATCCATGTAAATGTCATTGTGTCTTCAGGCCTCAATAGGGATTGACGGCATCATTCTCTGACATGAAAATAAAGGGAACATCTTGCATGGCAAGTCCTGGGGTAAGCTTTTTTTACTTACCGATTTTACAACAGGAAGAAGTTGGCCACGGCTACACTTTAGTCAGCAGAAAGCATATATTAATATCGATTTTGAGTATTTGTGTCCATTTGGTTGCAAGCTCTTGTCAGCGTCCACAAGGTGAGTGAGTGGTTCTCTCTCTCTCTTTCCACCTCCTCCATCCATCATTCTAATCTTGCCACCTACTGCTTGGGCGACAGAATAAAGGAGACAGAATCAATCGCAGAAGATGATGCACGCAAGGCTCAAGTGCTGACTTTAAATTCACTCAAAAGAATTTGTGGGCAAATTTGTGGTTTATGGCACTTTGTCCCCAAGCACTACAAATACCTCAATCAAGAAAATCATTCTGGTTCATTGTGAGGATCTGAAGAAAACATTAAAAGTATATAAATCAGCATAAATCTAAGAGATCCGTTTGGCTACCCAGAGTACATTCTGAGGTGTAGCCACAAATGGGGGAAGAGACAGAGAGAGTGAGAGAGAGAGTGGGGCTGCCAAGATCTCATAAACCCCGCTCAACCTTGTGGCTTTTGAAGCTTCGGGGGGAAGAATCCCGCTATTGATCTGGAAATATCTGCCTGTTCTCTCTACCGGAAGGGCTGCAAATCGCTGACCACTGAGAAAGTGGAGCTGACACTGAAGCCTCCGGCTGGCCGAGGCGTACAGCAGCAGCACATCACCTCAAAGCCCAATTCTTCATCCACACACAATGTGAGACTGGCTTTTTACGAATGAGAACACTTTGTCTCAATACTCTCCTCAGGCTAACAGCCAGGCACATCATACCAATCTTCTGGAACTATCTGGTACACTGCCTTACATTGCTCCCAAATGCATTATGGCTCAGACAGATGAGTGAAGATAAGTAAGTCCATCACCTGACGCAGCAGCTTGAGCCTGCAAGCACCAAGACCTAGAATCCATCTTCAGCTGCATCACAGCCTAGTGGCATTCACAATAAACGCCAACACAGTCAGTGTCAACGGCTAAAAAATGGAGAGACGATTAGTCATAAATCAGCTCCTCATACAACAGGGTCATCTTAATAGGCAAAAGGTTCTAATCCTCTTTGTCTCCCTGCCCCTCCCCAAACCCCTTAATCAAAGTCCCCCAGGGCTGGCCTCGTCCAAGAGACCCCCACCCATGCGATCCTGTTTATCCAGCAGTTTTTCATCAGCGGCGGATCAATCGAGGGCTTCACTCTCACCAGCCTCATCAGAGATGCAGGGAGCCCGCTAATGAGAGGAGAGAACAGCTGACTGCTTACTTTTAGTGGGCTAAAGGACCCCGCAAGGGGCAGGGCCAGAACTCCAGTAATAGGCTCTAGAATAAACACAAGTCTCACAGCAAATAAATATATAAACAAACAACATATCCTCAAAAGTCAAGTGCATGCTTAGTGATTAAAGGCTAGACTAAAGTGATCCTAAGTTGGCACTTCTGCTCACAGGGGCACTCAGTCTGAGAATCGGTTGCACAAATATTGTCAATATTTTTCTCCCCCTTTCTCGAGTCTATTGTTTCTCAGACCACAAATCATAATCTAAACCGATCAGCACATGCATATCTGCCATCAATAACCTTTTCAAGATGGCAGGTTGATGCCTCATGAGGTAAGCATTGAAAATGGCAATACAGGCTGGTCATCTTGAGATTTCAGAGATTACAGGATTTCAAATGCAGGCGGAATACTATGACATTAGATTGTAGACTGGATATCAGTAAGCAATGGAGTAGCTTTCACTTGATTGGAAGTTGTATTTCACCTTGTGAAAAAGGCACCACCAGTCTAGTGGATTCTGAGTATATAGTGGTAGGTATAATACGCTCTTGATCATCTCTTGAATAATTCATATTTCGTGCAGTTCGTTTCATTATTCACTACTCTGCCAGCCGTTGCCAATGGAGGCAGGTCAGGCCAAAGAGCTTTAATGCCACCAAGTGGTAGGACAGTGTAACATCAAGCATCATGTTCAGATCAAGCACCCTGTCGACTGCACATAAAGCGTTTTCAACATTGATCGGGCTTGCAATGTAATAATGCTCAAATTAACAGGTAACAATTAGGTTATGTGGAAACATTAAGTAGGCCTACAAGAAAACCTGGTGGGCTTGAATCACAATATGGATATCATGCACACCAGTAGTTCCATCGACCTTCCAAGGCCTCTAGCCCAAATACATTTTTGATTCACAGACTCGCATTTGCTACAAAAGGCAACAGTACAACTTAAACATCCAATATAGACTACTGCAGCGTCTCTACTCTACCACTGCTCATAAGCATCCACAGAAACGAGACTTGGTGGCCAGGCCTCCCTGAACCCAACCCTGTCTAAGAAACTGAGCCATACCTGAAATTTGACCAATTCCTTCAAAGGAAATTGGAAGACTTGGTAGGTAATTAGTAGAGCACCAAAAGCTTGCCTCCCTGTTCTTGGCAACATACAAAAAAACATACATCGTCCTCACCTGCATGAAATGATAAAACAGACATCATGTTCATTTTAACTGAGGTAAAAGTGCTTCGGATGGTGCAGAGCTGTTTGAAGATTCCACAGCGACATCTTTTGAAACACACCAGCCTTTCATCTTCACCAGCTTGAAGTACATTAGCAACCCTAAAGGGGGACCCCTGTCACATAACTATGCAGCTATCTGTTTTATGGAGTCATTACAAACTCGTTAACAGTTCATTTCAGGCTTGACAGTCTGACATGCACCTGCTTTAAGTGTCCAGGGATACTGCTGATGGTAGGCTAACTGCTGAACCGCAGCACTTAGAGGTAAGTTTTAGAATTGCCTCCTATTCCTCAAACAACCCTCTCCCTTGGAAAACCTTCTAAAAGGCAACTAGTAGTCAGACAAGATTGCCTTAACTCCAAACAAATAATATTTTGCCATTCAGGCTTTTACTGAATCAATGTTTCACCATATGTTACAGCCTTATGCTGCATAGCCTGAAAACTGCAGTCACTGCACCTCAGTCCTCACACATCTGCCTAGAGACTAAAGCTGTAGAGCAGAGTTATTTAATGGCAAACATGAGGTACACAAAATGAAAGACCGAGGCAGATTCTCTTAACCTCTTTTTATTGTTTTCTGTCAATTGTACAAAAAAAACATGTTCTTTTATGAGGCCAAGCCCATAAAAGATCACCCCACCTGTGTTTGATCTGGCAAAGTCTCATTTGCTAAAATGCTAAAAGAGAAAAGGTTCACTTGTGTAGCGCAGCACAATTCTCTACAGTGCCAAAAATGGGACAAACAGCTGGCACCACACAGCAAGAGCGAAAGATCTTTTTGAGACGCACGTCTCATAGCTCATCCCTAAGCATATGCACTGGGCTTTTAACAAAAAACAGAAAAAGGGCGGCGGAAGAAAATGAACCGCTTCCATGAAGCAGACTAAAAAGAATTTTTAAAATTACAGATGAAAGCACAGGACTCCTAAAAGGAAAATGATTAGGTGCTTGACTGAAGTCTGGAGATTGAGATAAAGGTAAAAAAAAAAGGCCCATATTTGATTTTACATTTTGAGATGCAGAGACTTCATTCAACAGTCCTAAATCACCTCCACCCCTAACCCTCCCGCCAGCAATCCCCCCTCCAACTCTGCAGCTCAACATCCAGCATATGACTGCCAACTTTGTTGCATTCTCAAGATAGACATCTGACAAGATTTAAAAAAAAAAAAACACACCCCCCCACACACACATCTTTTCAACGCCTTTTCTCTTTACGGTCGGACTTGTGGTCACGATCACTACGAGAGTGCCTCTTCCCAGATCTCCCCTCTGAGCCAGTCCTCTTGCGGTCCGACTTATCCTTGGATCCTTTGCCGTTCCGGCTGCTTCCGCCTCCACTCTTGGAGGACTTGTGGCTCCGGTCCCCACCCTTCTTCCTCTCCCGGTCGGAGGGTCTCCTCCTGCGTTTGCGGTCACGGCTGTGTCCGTCCCGGCCACGGCTGCGGCTCCTGCTGGAGGAACTGGAGGAGCTCCCACTGGAGCTACTGCGAGAGCTGGAGCCTGAGCTGGAGCCGCTAGACGAGGAGCTGCTCCCGCTGGAGGACGAGGAGCTCGAGCTGCTCGTAGACGAAGAGCTGCTGCTGCCCCCCCGGCTCTTGCTCCTCTTGTCTTTGTCCCGGGCCTTGGGGCGACCCCTCTCTGCCTCGGGCTGGCCATCTGCACTGGCCTCTTTTGGGGCGTCCTTGGTGGCAGACGGGACGGCGGAAGGTTGCTCCTGCGTGGATGGTTGAGTGGGGGCATTGACGGGTGCAGCGGTAATGGGAGCGGTAGCTACGGCTCCATCAGGTGCTGCAGTTTGGGGACCTGGGGTTGGGGTGTCATCTGTGGCTTCCAGGAGAGGGACTGAAAGTTCCGGTACTGGGTCTTTGGGGTCTGCCAGCTTGCCCTCCAAGCCACCTTCTGAGGTTTGGGGATCGGTCAACGACGGCTCCTGAGGCTGCTGGGGGCCCTTACCCTCCCTGTCCTCCTCCTCCTGCCTACTCTGGCTACCTACCTCCTCTGCCATGACCTCAGCCTCTGGGCTCTCCTCCATAGTCACATCCCCCTTACCTGCATCTTCCTCTTCCTCCTTCTTCTTCTTCTCAACCTCACCTCCCTCCATCTGCTCCTCCGTCTCCCTGGGCTCTCCCTCTTCCTCAGACTCTTCCTCCTCGTCCTTATCCTCCACTCTCTTCCCCTTCTTGTCCCCCTGCCCTCTCTCACCCGACTCCCTATCCTGCCTGTGCCCTGGTCTGCCCTTGGACTCCTTCTCTTCCCCTTCCTCCATCTCCTCATCTTCCTCTTTCTCCTCGTCCTCATCCTCCTCCTCATCCTCCATATCCACATTGTGGCGGTTACCAGTCACCTCCACTACCTGACTCGGCTTACCCTCCTCTTGCTCTTCTTTCTTCGCGTCTTCCTCCTGGGCACGCTCGTCCTGCTCCCGCTCGCCAGCCCTCTGGGACTGGCGCCGCGGCCGAGCCTCCATCTTGTTGAGCTGCTCGGCAAAAGCCTTGCGTCTCTCCTCAAACATGCCTGCAAGAAGCCAGAGGTGATCACTACCTTCCTAGCACATTGCAAGAGTACCCTTCACCATTAAATGAAACCACGTAACAAAAACTGGTAAGACACCCAAGCATGCCATGAAGACAAAATTCACTGTGGGACTCGTTTGTCAAGGGTCTTTACTTTTGCAGAAACATTGTCTATGTTGCATGCATTGTTTTCTTTCTTTCCCCCCCCCCCCTCTTCTTTCTTTGTTTTAACTTCAAGCAATTTACACACCGATGTCTTATCTAAACACAGGTATGTGACATCACTACCACTTACCATTCATTTTTTTCTGAGATTCCTCCAACAGCTTCTGGGTTGCTGAGCACATTTTCCCAGGCAAGTAAAAGATGGGGGGCTTTGTCTTTGTGCGAATAAACTTGACTATCTTTGCATTGTGCGCATTCCACTCCTCTTGCTAGGAAGAAAGATGAGACAGTAACGTGAAAGAGTAAAATCATAAAGTTTTAGTCATCTGTAACTAAGTGCTTGAGGAAGAACCAAGGAACAGACTTGTTGGGGACACCCAACTCTTGAAATGAAGGAGGAAAAAAAAAAAAACTAGATACTTACCAACTGGGCAAGCTCCACTTTCTGTTCCAGAAGCCTAAGCTCGGTCTGCTTTGCTCGTCTCTCTTCAAAGAGCTCTCGTCTCTCGCTCTCCACTTTCTTACGCTCTTGCTCAGCTTGCACTTCCAATTTCTGCTCAATCTCCTGCCGTCTTTTGAGCTGAGAAGAGAATAAAAAGACAAAGAACACAAAGGCAATTCCTACAGATGAAATTAACTGTTAACTTCCAAATGTCATCCACCTTCCCCACCAATGACTATGCAAATTACTAAAGCTGTTATTCAGCACTGCATGGCCCATTTCTACTTTTCACACACACACACACATAATAAAACATTGGTTCAATTCCTCCAAGAACAAAAATGTTGACACTGACTAATTACAGCTAAATAAACTGTTAGAGGCAGCCATCATGATCTGCTCCACCTGAAGTAGAGTTTCATTCTTACCCTTTCAGTGGCCACTGTAGATTCTTGTTTAAATTTTTGTAAGGTTCCCATCAACAGGCCAAACATCCGTCGATTCCTACAATTTGAATAGGGGTGTTAAACAATACTGTTAGGCATAAGGATACACTGAAACATCATAGTTTCATGAATACTGACTGGGTATTACAATTTTAGACTTCCACTGAAATCTAAGTAAAAATCTAAATCTAAGTTTGAAATCGTATCAGGCTCCATTACCTTTGTTTTCCCCGCTCATCCATGGTCTGATCCTGAATCAGATCTCGACGGGTACGCTCTTTGGAGGTAGCAACAACAGATGACTGCAACGCTGGCTGCAAGTACACACACATTAAGAAAATCTGTCCTTCACATACAGACTGTTAAGACAGTTCAATAGCCTCTTTTAACTTATTTCCAGGTACTGTTGACAGCATAAGTAATTATAAATCATCTGCAATGCAAGGGTTTCTCCTTACTTTTTTGACATCGTCATCATCCTCAGCGTCACTGTCATGGCGTGAATCTCTCCTTGCCCTCTGATCTCCAGCCAGTCTAAGAAGCAAAGACAAAATATGAAACTATGTAGGAGGTAGAGTCTCAAACATTCCTGAAAAGAGTAAATGTATAACTCCTAATGTCTTCCCTAACCTCTGGGCTCTCAAAGACCTACATAAATCAGCCAATTGTGAAGTCAATTCATTGCAGTTACGTCACAGACTTTTGCCTTAAGCCTGATTTATGCTCCCGCGAGACAGTCGCCGTCGCCTTGAACCCCCTTCGCAGAACATCTGCGTCACTTGACGCGTGCCTCCAAAAAATCCTAACTACGCGTCGAAACGGCGCAGACAGCAGGGACATGCGACGCGGACCTTCAATGGTCGAACTAGTGTGGCAAATTCTCCTGTCGTTTGCCTTGACTCGTTCAAAGGGCATACAGACCACCTCCTCGAGATGACTTTTTCTCACCCTAGCTAGAAACTAGCCTAGCTGCCACTTTCTACAGATGTCCCCCGGAGGAGGACATGGTTTTGCAACCAATAAGACGTGGTCACAAAAAATGTTGTCATGCGGAAATACACCATATTTTGTGTTATTTATGTATGTATGTATTTATTTATTTATTTTACGGTCACTCTTTTCCATTCAAATGGATATCAACATTCAAATGTAAAAAAAAGTAACCTGTAACCTGTGGCCCACTTGAGGTCATCTATTACGTGTTAATCCTGAAAAACACTCAAGTGTATTTTTCTTTTTTTAATAGTCCTGTGAACTGTAACACACCCAGAGCTCTGACTTCTTCTGTCTCTCTCCTTCCCCTCCCGTCTCTATCTTACTAGAAGATACAGTAGTTGTTCGACTGGTTTACCCTCATGTAGGAGGTATCTGTATTTGCCCAAGGAATTTCTCTGAACTGGGGTAGAATGAGGTAATTATGGGTCATAGTATGGAGGTGTGGAGGGAGAGATGGAAGAACTTGGCCCAGGACAGGCAAGAAAGCTTGAAGCTGCAACAACAGATTATGTTTGTTCACCAGTTTCTGTAGTCAAGTGGAACGGCTGTGTGAGCCAGTGATGAAAGTGGATGACATTAGATTAGTTTCACATTAGACAGGCTACAGTGAGCGCTCTGTGGAGATTAGAACTCTGTGAGTTCTTTTAGTACGAATCGCATATCCTCAGCCCCTATGACAGAAAGTAAGTTTATGTATTCGACTTTGTAACACCTGAATACATACAACTGTTTATGTTTGTTCTTATCTTTATTGGACAGTTCTTTAGAAAGACCTTCTGAGGCTATTTGCGTGAGTTGTCTGCAAAGTCTGTCTGTCTATTTGTGTCAGTGCCCAGAGGGGTTGACTGCGTATCACACAAAGTGTGTAAGTGAAAGCTTGCTGAGGAAGTGCTAAATACAAGGTTGTGAGTGTGATGGAGAGAGTGCTGAAGAGTGGAGAGGCTGTGGCCAACGAGAGGAGAGGGGGAGCAGGACATGGGAAGACGGGGGAAATAAACACAGGAGAGACTTAAGGGAGAGGGACCACAGAAGAAGCAGAGGGTGAGCGATCTAGAACGGAACAGAAATTAGATGTATGCGCATTATGCAAGCTATGATTATTTTGTCTTTCACTGTACAGTGTTCATCAATGTTAGTCTAAGGGCCTTTTTAGATTTGCACTGAACATAGGCATGAATCATTTCGGTATTGATGTTGCAAGATTAGAATAGTTCTGTTTGTGCAGTTTGGCAGTAATTACAGTGGACTGTAATAAGTACATGAGTTGATTTTGGCATTAGATATCCTTTGTTACACCCATTACATTTATCCCTCTGCACAAATGACTGGAAATTATGTGAATGAGCAGTCGGAAAATGTTGCGCACTGGGCTAGCCAAAGCTACATATCAGGATATGCCTATTAAAACTGTACTATGAAGACATACTCATCCACAGAAAATATCTCCTCAGGAACACTTGCATGGTCTTCAGCATAACCTGTTGCTATTTACATTTACATTTATGCATTTAGCGACTTGTATTTGTCAACTATCAATTATCAGTCTCCCCTAGAATAATTTTAAGCATGTGCCTTGCTCAAGGGCACAATAGTGGCAGCCGGGATACAAACCCAAATTTTTTTTAGCAAAGATTGGATGAAAGCAGGTTTACTGGGATTTGGCTGCTGGTGTTCGTTGAAAGTACTTAGTTTGAAACTTGCATTCTGCATGCAGTAGCAGTCTGGTGTCAAAAAAAGGAGATAATTAAAAAAGATTGAGATTGCCGTTCAACCTCAACAGAGGTCAGCCACCTCCTGTGACCAGGCCGCTCAAACCCAAGTGAGAACTGCAAATAGCACACCCAGTACACTTTTATGCAAACAAACAGGTCATGGGGTTGTGGATAAATTAAAATATTAGTCAGCTTGTGGGTGCTAAATTGTTTCCGTGTGTTGAATCACCACCTGGATAAAGCACATACTGTAGCAAACCCTCTCTCTGTCTTTGAATCAGTGGTGAATCATGTAGCCTATGTGAATGAATACAAGTTATTTAGCTGGTGAGATCGATTGTTAGCTGCCCATTAAATGTGAATTCTGAACAGTGCTGGTCATCGTCCACCTCCAGATTGCAGACTCATGCACACTGAAAACTAATGGTAATGAGTTCTTTGCCGAAAGAGAGAAAGGCCATAACCACTTGCAGGGTGACCTTTGACTACAGGCAGACCAGATTAATAATGGTAGAACTGGTGCTTAAGTCAGTCTTCCGTCATTGTGACGAAAGCCAGACATTCCTATCATTCCCCTAAGGGCAGGGGATGGTTGACTAGATGTAAAATCTCTGTGTGCACTCCAGGATGGCCCTAGAAAGGAAAATGAAAACAGTAAACTGAAGTGGTCATCTTGGTTGCGTCAAATGTTGCCTATGTTTGTAGACGGGAAGAAGCTATGTTCTTGTTAATAACGAGCCAGGCCTTTTGTTTCATTACAGAACATGCAAAACTAGCATGCTTAGAAGCCAACAGGCTTGCCTTGAGGCCTGGTTGTTGTTTAATTGAAAAAGTTACACTGAATATTGATTTGAATGTAAACTGTTGGTCATGGCTTTTGGGTAGGAAGTGGTAATGGTCAGATGGCCATTCGAGGAAATGTATCTATTACTGTTGATCATGCTATCCAATGATGTGAAAATAGCATATTGAAAATGTAATGACTATTTTCAGAGGTGGTCGATCCAAACTTCTAAAAGTGAACATCCTGTTGACAGCCCTAAGTTGTTGGTATATGTGGTGATGGAGGGTGTAAGAAAGTAATGTGGGCGGATGTTGCCCCAGTCACATAGCCCAGTTGCTCTAAATGGCCATTCATCCAGTTGAGACTTCACTTTCCACACAGTAACACAGCATGTTGTTGCCACTGGACAAAACACTAGGCGGGCAGCTTTGTGTACTGGAGGCCAGATTATTGTAATGAAAGTGTAATACAGAACTTTTTCTCTCTCTCTCTGTCTCTCTCT
>JAVQKI010360847.1:0-11045 GCA_036025975.1 Nematalosa erebi
TTTTTGAAAGCTTTTGTGTTTGTTTAAGTCATTTGTATTGTCATTGAATGTAGTTCAAATCACACTGTAAATTTGTTGTTAACCTTATAAAGGTTAGATCCATTAAATTATTTGTGGATTAGTTCCTATAAGACAGAGGCACTGCACAGACTAGTCCATGTCACCGAAGACGAAAAGGAGCACTTGCCCAGAGAGGTCTGAGAATTGTTGGTGAGCATGAAGCCTGTGACCCTTATGAGGGCCCCAGCACAACAGAAACAAAGCACCCTCATAAAATCAGGAGTAAACCACCATAGTTTATAGTTGGTATGTTTTTATCAACATATGCAACCCTCCCAAGATTGCCACATCCACCAGTGCTATTTTTACCTCATCAAACTTCTTCTTCTAATTATAGTAAGTAGATGGCAGTCACTTATAATGGCTGGTCTCAATAAGTACTTTGTTTTTGCTTTGGAACCAAGATTTGATGAGACTAGATGTTGAGAGTAGGCTAAAACGAAAGGTTTGTACTTGCCTCTGTGCCACGTACAGCACTGGTGTATTTTTTTTTACTCTGTGGAGGATGATATGAAGATAAACTAGTTCTGTTCATTTAACGGCAGCATTTTTTCCCCAATTTTGTTTGTTCGTCAGCAGTTTTTCTCTCCAGATCATCATCTCCAACCTGGCCTCCATTACCTTCATTGCATTCCCCATTTCCTCACATAATGACACACCAAATCCTGTCTCATTAAATTTATTCATGTTAACTTACATTGTAGACCAAAATATGTCTATGTATGCGTATTTGTGTGAGTGTGTGTTCTGTGTGTGCACATGTGCAAGAGTATGTATGAATGTGAGAGACAGAAACTGAGGGTAAGAAAAAGAGGAAAAAATAAAGATAAGGTCAAGCACAGAAAAGAGACATAGATATTCCTTTGTGGTTCTTTCATTTTCAACCTCCTTTTCTACTAACACTGAGACACACTGGGCACACATGGAAAGATTTTTAGCAAAAGATGCCAGATATCACCAATGCTGGCTTGGTCATGGCCTTTCCAGAGTCTGCTACATTTGTTGCCATCTAAAGGAGGGCTGGCTTGAGCCCTGGCCACGCTGATAGAAGGCAGCTAATCTCAGTTTGCAGCACAGGCCCCACAGTCTGCCTCTTTCCAAGAGCTTCATGGGAAGTCCTCCCATCATCTGTTTCCATCTCTCTGCATCTTGATCAGCCCCCATCTGGCATGCACACTGCAAATGGCATGTGGAGTTGAGGCCTTTAGATTAGCCTATGGAGAGGAATCCCTCAGATTCCTTGTGTTGTGACACACAACTGCTTGAATGTGTATGAGGGGAGTCTGTGCGTGGACGTGTGTGTGTGTGTGTGTGTGTGTGTGTGTGTTTGAGAGAAAGACAAAAAGTGAATTAAGGTCACAACTGAAGAACAGGACTATCCGTACCAACAATCTCCAGTGACAACCCCCTATTCTCCTTTCTACCATCTTGTGAATATGACAGATTTTAGTGGTGGAGTGTGCATCACATTCTGTGACAGCAATCCTGTGGAGACCAAAAAAAAAAAAAAAAAAAGAAGAAGATCACCGAGTCCCTACTGTGTTTTTCCTCATGCCCCTCGTCTTTCTAAACCACACTTTGTAACTTCTCAAACCATTAGTGAGAATTTATCACTGCACAATCCTGCAATAACTCACTCAGCAGGCAGGGACTTGCCAAGTCCTAAATTTCCTGACGTGTCAGAGCCTGAGAGCACAAAGGCCTGATAAAAAACTGGGGGAGATGACTCCTCTTTTCCTGGAAAAAAATGCTGCAAATGCCGCAAATGTGCTCCATATTATTGCATTTGTACAGTGCAGAGGATATGAGAGGTTGAGGGAGAAGGAAGAGGTTATAGGCCAACTGGGTTCATCTTTATTTTTTTGCACTCCAAATATTTCCAATATGCAAGGTTGTTCAAAGGCTTAATGAGCTGTCCATGTTAACGGTATTTGCCAGTCGTCAGGGCATTTCTACCATCTCATAATGGCTCCGTCGCATCACTAAAAAGTCCTTTTGTGTGCTCCGATGTCTTCTTCTCTCATTCTCTCTGTTGGCTCCGAGAGTGGCCAGGCCCTGCCAAGTGCCCGTGCCAGGAGACAGGAAATGGATCGTTGCTTCTTGTCACCAGGAAGCAACACAAGATTGGTTCCCAGGACCTGGCAGCAGTTGGAGAGAGGGTAATGACATCACCCTATGAGAAGACCCAGCAAACCCTTGTTTCTGTCAACCTGCCCCCTGGCTTTTATTCCCTGCTGCACATTTGGTTATATGCACCAAAACCAGTATAAGTCAAGTCAAATTAAGCTAACAACAAGACTATGTATTTCCTAAGGAAATGTCCTGTTGACATACAGAGATTTGGTATTAGCTTCAGACACAAGTGTAAACTGGTCTTAAACAACATACAGCATCATCCGAACAAATCATGGTCTTGGTGGTCCTCATCATCAAGGTCAGAAGACGAAATTGTGCAACACACACTCAAAGACCAGTACACAAATGACAGGTTCCAACAGGTGTTGTGTAGAGCACTGTGTCCCCATCACCTTACAAGTCAGTTCATATGGTATGTGTTTGCATATCAATATGATCAGTCATGCTCCATGCAATGCGCCTGTCTGTGTTTGGCACTGTTGAGATGTGTTTTCATTGCAGTCAAAAATGCAAGGTGAGAAAGACACATCATAGGGAAGTCAAAGAAGATGGTTGGAATGTTTCTGTTGGCCTTCCAGTGAGGAACCGGCATTGCGGCTGGTGATTGGTGAACAGGCTTAAACATGAACTATATGGATGCTTAGGATAATGGAAGCAATGGGGCGTTTTTGAGTGACAAACCCATCCGGCAAATTTGACAGAAGCATGAAGACACTGGCATGCCACACGATCATTTACCGCAAGCTGAAGTACACACACACACACACACACACACACACATTACCGTCACAGTCATCAGGTACAGCCTACTTTTCACTTGATGCTGAAGAAACGTGACCTGGAAGCAGTACAACACGAAGATGTATAATTAGGAAGTCGGAGCCCAGAGATGATTGACAGCATGGGATTTTCTCATTGAGGAAACATCCTAGACGATCTCTCTCACCATCTATCACTGTTAGCAAAGGCCTGACAGGGGGAGGGAGTGCGAAGGCAGTACATCTCAGTCCAGTACCATCTGTCTTTTTTTTCCCCTTTTGCTCTCTAAGGAGAAAAAAAACTCCTAAATCAGAATATAAGTCACAATACCACAGATTTTTAATTTAGGCAGCATTTAACCCCATGCTGACCAACAGAATTTGATTGTTGTTGGGCCACAGATTGAATTGAACAAATATAGTAATATGCACATAAAGTCTAATGCCAGTTTATTTGTACTCTGTACTCCCACCCCTACACCCAACTGAGGGCCCTTTTTTTGCCAGTATTATTTGCAACAGGTTCTCAGACTGTTAATGTTTTCCATCACAAAACAGCCTTCAACTGTCGACCTACTCCTGCAGTCTACAAATGCTACGACGCCAAAGCCTGCCAAGATTTGCAAAGTGCTGTTCTTTGTGTGTGTGTGTGTGTGTGTGTGTGTGTTAGGAGGGGTCGCTCCTTGGCTGAACTATGCTGTTACCTCTCCTTGGAGACACCACTCCCTCACTCTCGGCTCCTTCCCCATTTTTACAGACTTGATTGACATATTAGGCACATTGTGCTAGACCCTCAGGTTAGCGGAGTAAAGTGGTTTGCCAGACACTTTGTCTTCACAGCCTTTACGATTGGAGATATTAAATGAGATGATTTTCCTTCTCTGGGCCATTGGTCAAGATTTACAAGGATTATTACCCAATATGGTCCTTTATAGGCATATATATTATGCAGAGTCGAAAGGCACCTGTAGGAAACTGGGTTGCTCTGCACCATTGCTTTGACTGTTCTCTTAAGTGGATCCTAGAGTGTTAGATGTTTTTGATCACTTACTAACTTGGTGTCTTGTGAGAAAACAGTGCTCACTAGAATCTGTAACCAAACACACACACACACAAAAAACACACATACACTCAGAAACACATATATGCATACAAACATACAGTATAACCTGACAGTGTCAAGCTTTCAGGAACACAAAAAACTGTAAACATCTCGGCATGCTTCTCTGTTTCTTAAGCATCCTCTTTTCTCTCATGAACAAATTTGCAATTACAGAAAGACATAAACAATGAAACCACACGTTTCTCTCACAAGCTGCTTAGCAGGCATGTGTGAGATCCCTGGTGTTTTGGGAGATGTCTCCTTGCAGTGCGGCACAGTGTCAGCAAACCAAAAAGATGTTCTCCCACTACGGGGAAGACAAGTCTCATTACCAAGATGGATCGGCATTTTCGATTGCACTAATTAAAGCCGTTTGTTCCCACATTTTGCCCTTGTGAATGTTGCCAAGTGTCAAGTGAATCCATAAATAATGTGATTTTTTTAATCACTTAAAGAATCTGTATGTTCACATTTGGCCGGTGACATGCACGCAGCATACGTCACATTCATGCACCAAGAAACAAACAATTGGAAGCCATTTGAGAGAAAAGTGTGGGTCCTTTTAATATTTCACTGGCTGTTCCCCAATAGTGATGAAAGAAACAGAATGGGCTCTGTGAAGGCTTACAATAGGTGTTCAAAATGATTTGCATTGTTTGTGTTTTTCTTAACAAGCTTTATATAGGATTGACAGGCTAATTGAAACCATAAGCATCCAGTTTGTCACACCAAATGTTGTTTTCGTGTCTTTCCAGTGGACCAGATGACTTGACAGCTGGAAGTCATTTTTTATCCCAGTTCTGTGTAAAAAGCCAGCTCAACGCAGAGGAGAAACTGAGAGGGAAGAGCCACCCCTCTCAGCTAAATCCTCACTGACACAACTAAGCAGTGCCTTTCCCCTTCAATTGAAAGACAGATGAAGTGATAAGACAAATGACTGGAAACAACTAAGGCAATGATGAAACAAATATGCACTACTTCCAAAATACCAAAAAAGAAAAGAAAAAAAAGAAATAAATAAATGAGCAAAAAGCATAAATATAAACGATGACAGCATCGAAATTTAGAAGATTGGTCATATGGTGCTTCAAGGCAACCAATCCCAGAAGACTTCGTCTGTGCTTTATGTTCTCTCTCTCTGGAATGTGTGTCGGTGATAATCAAAGGCATCCCTCTTGCTCACTTCATCCATGAGGTTGCTTAGCTACATTGATGATTTGATGAAAGAAAGCTTTGAGTTTGAAAATAGAGTATTTAAATTTAGAAAGACAGTAGGTTTCATGTTCTGGATTCAATTTGAGAGGGATAAAATGCTGAAGCAGTTTCAATCAAACCAAAAATGGAATCGCAGAGAAGAACGTCAAGAACCTCCCGCAAGTGAAGTGAAGTTTCGATGGAGAGATGGCGTGGCCTGACAAAAGGAGAGGGGCAGCTTCATTTCCCATTCCACAGCCCCACTGTCTTTAGGCTCTGTTCAGGCCTTGTTTATTATTGGAAACAAACTCTTCCTGGCCGTAACTCTTCCTTTGCTCTAGCTGTCCTTTTACAACCCCTTCTCCCTTTGTCTGAAAGGTCAGGCAAACCTGTTACCATGAGTAAAAGGCTGCAAATCTCCATTTATAGGATGCTGCAAATTGCTCAGGCCTGATGGATGGGTTGCCCCAGACAACGCTGCCCAAGTAATCATGGGTCCAAAGAGGTTTGTGCTCTTTCTGTGTGGTTGGTCAAAGTAATTATTTCCCCATGGGAAAGTCACGTTTTTACAGACAGTTTTTTTTTTCTTTTTCCTAAAACGGCAATTAATGTATGCACAGTATGTGTAGACTCTGTACAACTACCTAGCAATATGAAAAGGGAATGAGAAATACAGCATTGTCGCAAGTGCACTACAGTGCGCCATTTCACTCTCATTTGTGAGTAAATATTTTGGCATGCGAACGAGGAAAACAAAACAGAAGCACGTGTGCGAGTGACTTCTCACAACCCACAAATAAGGAGAGCACTGGCGCAAAGACGAAATGTGACAAGTTGCAAAATGCATCAAAGCAGCTAAAACAATATTCTGAAATACATCAAACATTAAAGCTGCAGCCCTGAAACGTTACATTAAAACAGCTATGATGTTCGAAAGCAAAAAAAAAAAAAAAACTCCTCTAATGATTCATCGAAATAGAGGAAAGATACAAAGTATAACTGTGTTTTAACTTAGGGGCAAAAGTGCTCCTGAAAAAAAAAATCAGATCAGTTGATTGTTGCATTAATTTAATAACTTAGTCATTTTGATATTAAATAAGAGTCAGAGTCAAAGATTATTTTAATCATACACGCAAAACTTTCAGCACTGTTGGAGTCCTGCTTTTGGTGACATCTGCACAGAAATTGACTCACAAATTTGTTGCCTTTCTGTGAGACCACCCACTGGTGAATGACGTTGAGTGCCGCACCATAAAATCGAGCATCTCTTTCCAACAGAAGCTGAAAGAGTTTCCTCTGCCATTTCAGCACACATCCCAGCCCATTCAACTTCCCCCACAACCCCCTCCACCACTGCCCATGACAGCTTCCTGTGAGGGAGAGCCCCAGTTCCTGCAGCAGGTGCCCCGGCATGAGGCGGGAGTTTCCCTCTGTGTTGACTAAGTGAGTTAACATCCTGGCCCGGAGTACAGTCGGAAATGACAGTCTGGGCGGTGTTGGGCCAAGGGCTGTCACTCCCTGGGCACAGAGATAAGAGCATGCGATCATGGCGACCCTCAGCTTTTCACTGGCTCGACCCCTCCCAAGGGCTGGGCCCCACTCCAAGATGCCAGTACAGATGGCCCACAGCTGTGTGAGGCAAACACTTCTCTCCACTATAGGAGCAGAGGAACACTTCCGCTATGATTTTCACTACATAAATGTGTTGTTTCACACACAGGACGATGACAACAAACCTATAATGACTACTATTTTGATGGTATTATCTTCTTGTTAATGTAACAAAGAATCTACTAGTGGGATGTAGAATCACACAATTACTCCATGGCTCTTAATTATCTGGCAGTTCAGCTAAAACTAATAATTGAGCTTAATCTTAAAAGTACTTGAAGTAAAGCATGTGTTTTCATTAATGGTCAGGACTAATTCAATGATGGTATTGCACTGCAATACTGCACCACAGTTCCAAACTAATAGACCATGTTGACCTACTGTAACCTGCAGATGCAAAAAATCATGTTTATAGCACTGCCAGTTCTTCACGGCTTCAGAGTTGTGTTTTTAGTAGCATTGGGCCAGTAGTGAGGTTGGACTCATTTCCAGGAGCATGCTTGTATGTTTATGCTCTTGACCTAAGGTAGGGTCTAGGAGTGTCGATATTGCACACAAGTACAACACAGGGAATGGGTTGGCTTTGGCTTCAGTAACTTATATGAGAGTCCATGGCTTGATTTTTTTCATGTCTTTCATGCCTTTTTCTGTGTAAGCACTGTAAATGTTTATAACATGCTCATTCTCTCATAGGACCATATAGATATGATCTGTGCAGTATCACAGAAGGCTGTCTGTGGTCTGTCTTGAGGAAACCTACGTGATGGTGCTTAAGTCATCGTACCGAGCTGTTCTCTCTCGCTCTCTCTCTCTGGCTAGTGTGGTTGTGTTATTCTATTTCAGGCAGGCTGCTTGGTCTGTGGGCTCATTCCCATGGTCTGGGAGTCTGCTGAGAGTGAGGAGGTGCTCAGCTGCAGCTCTGCTCCACTCTCTCTCCAGCGGGCTCCGTTCCGCTAAGCTCCCTGCCCTCTGTGGCTGCCGGCTCTTATCCGGGGTGTGGAGAGGGCACGTCTGCGTCACGCTGGCAGGAATAACGCGCTGACTCCTCCGTCCGTCTGCTGCACGGGGCGCAGGGGAGGGACCCGCCATTGGGCACGGCCTGGGAATGCTGCTGGCCCGTGGGTTCCGCGCAAGAGTGGCTGCCGATCCTGAGGCCCACCGGCCCTGCCACCCTGCTGACGTCACTCTGGCAGCATGCCAAGCCTGCATCTCAATGTCTTCTTTTCCACGCCAATGCTAATGATACTCAACAATAGACTCACAGGCGGAGATGAGTTGATAAACAGAACAGCGCTCTGATTGGATAAGGCCATGTGATGATGGCTATTAATAGGCTTGGCACATATGGTCTGCTTCCTCGACACCAGAGGGCCTTCTAGCGTATTGTGTGAAGTTGTAAAACCACCACTCTCAGTTGATTTTCTGATAAGCTTACAAGTCTGTGACTAAATTGAATCATTTACATATTTGTTCTACACAGTCAGCTACCGTTAATTTCAGTTATTCAAGCACTCAATGGATTGCTGTCAACCTATCAGGGAGTTTCCTGCTATGAGTGTTTAAACCTAATACTGGTTATCTTTGTATGTAAAGTAACTCACTTTCATTAAACTGGCCACAATCAGCTGGATGACAAAGCATCAACAGCTAAGCATGGGTATTTGGGAAGCTGATCAATCACAGCATATTACATATTATTATATATCATATATTACAGCTCTAATTCAACACAATCTGAGGAAGATGTTTGGTCTCAGAGGTTTGGCCTCTGGCAAGCAATAGCCAAACACACCAAAGGTAAAGGTAAATGAACTGAGGTCTTTGAAGATTCTCATTCATCCAGGTCATGGTAGTCAAGGTATTCAGTAACAGGCAACTGGACTTCTTTTTGAAGCTTGAAGACGTTTCACCTTTACAAAAGGCTTCTTCAGTTCTGGCCTGGAGATGGGAAGACCAGGAGATGGACGCTTCACTTAACATTTCTCAATACTTACTTCCCCTTACATTGGGTTTAATTGACATTTATGCAATAAGGGCAATGCATATGTCTACAGGGCATGTTTTTATGATTTCTTGACTTAATTGTTTTACTTGTTTTATTTTGATGACCCCTGAGATTATGGGTTGGATATCGGATTTATACCAGCCTTGAATAAACCAGTTTCTGTCCATAATGGAGACAGCGATGTGAGAGGGAATTCTGTTCATCACACCCTCATCTGCATCAACATGACCCTTGTTACGAGTACTACCTTTTGCAGTAAAACTCTACCAAACACTGTGGAAACATTTACTGTATTCATCAATAATCATCAAGATACAATCTACAAGTGTTGCAGCTCTGCAGTTTGCATGTACTGATTCAGCTGAGCTTCCTAATCCAAGTCATATTTGATGGACTCAGCTATTTATATCATGAAAGCTGCTCCATGTCTAAATTCATGATGTGATGACTTAAAAGTGATGAAACAATAACAGCAGTAAGACAGAGCTGCCTAACTGCCTTGGACACGTCATTACTTCACCAGACAGCCTGTGACAGTTTAATATATGGGGTTCTTAATGAACCCTCTTCTCTTCATAAGAAAATATGAACTTGGCTCTTTTAGTTTCGCATGGCATTCTTGAACCTGGCAAGGCACTGCAATAACATTTTAAAATGTGTTTATGTAAACATAAAGCCCTGCTTGCGCATTTTAAAAATGTGGCACTTTCTGGGAGGCTCTGTGCAAGAGCAACATGACAACACAGCTGAAATCGACTCTAGCCAAGCGAACAGGAAACCTACGCTTCGAAGATCACGAGGCCGTTAAACAAATAATAAGCAAAAATAAAACAAAATTGGGGGGAAAAAAAGAGAGAAAACAGAAAGGAAAAAAACAACCCTCTATGTAGTGAGTTGGGGAGCTGAGATATTTGGTGGCAGACTTCGGGTACAGTTTCAGAGTGAGAATATTTAAGTTGGCAGAGGTCAGTCCTCAACACGACCTGCCTGGGTAGCATCTGTGGGCCAAGCCAACCTCAGATGAAAACACCCAGAGTGCAAAGGCCTGCAGTTTTTTAGGGCCTCCGCGCACAGGCCTCACAGCCTGACCCGTAAATTACAGAAAATCAGGCTGTGAGATCACGCCTCTCTTCAGGGGCCCACTGACATTAGTTACAGAGAGAGAGAGAGAGAGAGAGAGAGGCTGTTAAGGCGAAAATGACAGACTCTGCATTTGCACAAAGTGTGCTTGATTAGCCAGTGGTGGAGCACACATAGAGGTTTCGCAGGGCCTGGACACCCCAAGTTGACAGAGGTAGACTATCCATCATGGTAATGTCTGGCGAGGGTAAGTTAGTGTAGGCCCACAAGGCTAGAATTTTATTTAATGGCGTGCAGGCAAAAACGGTTTATGGAATGTTATACAGGATTAAGACCTATGGTCTCGCAGGACGTTGTATCCTAGACATGCGGTAGTATTATTATGAAATGTACCACAGAGCTGAAGAGCCATGATTCAGGGGTGCTGTTTGATGTTTGTGCACGGTAGATTTAGTGGTGATTAGCCTTTTGATGCCTGCTGATGTGTAGGGTGATACAGAGAACAGTCGTGATGACTTCTTTCCTGTGGACGTGTCAGGAATATACGTAGACAGACCCATGAGGTCATGTGTGGGTTTACAAAATGCCTCTTCGTGGTGGGAACACAGGGGATGGACGGACGTTACTGTACTGTATGTGGCCTGTAGATCGAAACCAAAATGTGGATTTTTGCACGGGGCAGCTAGTTCCCTCTGCCCTGACCTTGCTTTGTCTTGAGATGCCTGTTGTGATTTATTCTTCGTTGCTGTTTTCTTTGCTGCAATTCCTTCGTACACTATGTTTGGATACATGTCAAGCTGTGTGTAACAGAAATCTCCGCAAGGTCATTACAGACTTTTGCAGAACTCTACCCCTCCAGTGTGTGCAGTAGGCCACAGGTTTTTGCAGCTCTTTTACATACAAACCCAGTAAATGTATAAGTTAAAAGCAGACCTATGCATGACACAAAAAACTTCGATTCGACTTTGAGGTTTCGATTCAGTTAACCATGCTACCTGTCTTCTTTACAGTGGTAGACTATGGGGTGTTAATACGCTGTCAAGTTAAGCTTTTGTGTTATGTGTGTGTTTGTGTGTGTGTGTGTGTGTGTGTGGGGGGG
>JAVQKI010360930.1:0-10896 GCA_036025975.1 Nematalosa erebi
AGAATAGCCAAGTCATCAGCATACATAAGATGGTTTACCAAGAAGTGTAAAACATCATACAATCATGCAACCAGTTTTGCATTCATTTAGTTGGTGAAAGTACCCTCCCCTAATGCACACCATTACTTATACCAAAGGAAGCAGAGACACTGTTACCCCATACCAATAGGTCCAAATCCTCACGAAACTATCAGGGGCACCCCTTTGCCTCATTTTCATAAATAGCCTATAATGATGAATTCTGTTGAATGCCTTAGAGGCATCAATACACAGTAAAACCGGAATTTTGCCTCATGCACAGTACATATGTGTTGCCTCCTTCAAGGAATAAATACACAAATCTGTACCAAGCTTCGCTTTAAAGCCAAACTGATATGAGTGGTGCCCAAATAACGACTAAGGCGATCAAGTAAAGACTTCTCCAAGATTTTAGACACTACACTGGCTAAGGCTATTGGCCCACAGATATCCACACTTCCAGCCTTACCTGATTTGTCCTTGATGACAGGCACGAGAGTGACCAACAACTGAATTAGGCAGCAGTCCATGAGTTATTAAGCCAGTAAAACAAATGGCAAACAGTGCTTTGACCTTAAGGTCAAGGTCAAGGTTTACTTTAATGTCCCGGAGGGGCAATTTGTCACAGCCAGCAGAATACACTCACCAACATTAAAAACAGAAATAAGTAACAGCAATACAATACACTCACACTTAGACATAAAACCAAGATAAGACCATAAATACTAGTTCAAGTGTTTAAAAGGACAGTGACCGCAGGTAAAAAATAATTTTTAAATCTGTTCGTTCTGCAGCTCTTTAAAAGAAATCTGCGCCCAGGTGGTAGAAGGGAGAACTCTAAGAACAGGGGATGATTGGGGTCTGCTAAAATTGCACTGGCTTTTTTGAGGGATCTGGTTTTATGGACAGAAGAGATAGTGTTAAGGGGGACATTCACAATTTTACTGCAGACACTAATATTGTGGATGTGGTTCTTGTTCTTCTGAGTTAGTAACCCATACCAGCAGATGAAAGAGAAAGACAAAACAGATTCAATAAAGCAATAAAACATTCTCATAAAACTTGCAAATTTGCGGTGATCCGCTGAGATGTGGTCAGAGCCATTGCTTTTTTATCAGCTAGTTGTTTTAATGCATGATGTACTTCGTTGAAAGTAATTAATGTATCCCTGTTGGAGATATTACTCATTCCATAGGGGTCACTCTTGACACTCTTGTTAAATAAGGCAGAGTGCTGTTGCCTCCACAGCTCAGCTATATATTATATACTGTGTATATTGTCACCTCCAAAAACACCCTCTATGACACCAGAAAGTGATGTGTTTGTCCTGTTCAGAGCTCTTGCCATCCTTCCAGAAACATTGTTACATAGAAGTTTGTCAGCAATAGCATCTGCTCTCATGGCCAGTTCATGCTTATCAATGCAGTGCATAGCATATTTGTACCTAGCATTAGTAAGTTTTTTTATGCTCCAGAACAGACCTGGGTCTGCCTGCGTGTACCCATGCCATAAAAGCCTCCTTAGCTTCTGCATGGTGAGCTACCACATATCTATTCCATCCTGGCTTGATATTATTAGGTTTTCCAGCATAACTACACTATGACTGTCTATATGAATTGACTTATTAAAAAGACGTATTATATGTATTGAGGAAGAAGGCAGTTATCCCTTTCAGGCACTGTATATGTGTAAGTATGTTGCAGTGAATTAATGTATTCCATGTATTCCAGCTAAAACAGGCTTAAGCTCAAATTTCATTTGGTATAGGCCATTCCCCCTCTCGGGTCTGCACTCTGCATTCAGACTGGGTCTTTACAATGTTGCTGAAGTATTTGGCTTATGAAGAGCTGTATTTCCTGTAACTGACCACTGGAGTGCAGTGTTGACTCACACTTCCTTGTAAGAGACAACACTGTAAGGTCTGTGTGTTTGTGTGTGTTTGTGTGTTTATGCGTCCGCTTGTGTTGATGTCACTCCAGGCTCCTTCGATGGACGTGAAGAACATGTGGGTGTCGGAGATCCGCAAAGTGTTGACGTGTCAACTGGAGGCATGCAGAGGTAAGAAGCGCCCAGCAGGGGGCGATGTTAGGCCCAGCCCCACCCTCACTCTTCACATCGCCTCACACACACTCACTCCAGCTTCCCTACCGCCATTCCCCCCTTGGGACCTGGGTGGAGCCGCGGCTATGTCAGTGTGTGGTGGGCAGTGAGTGTGTGTTTTTGTGTGTGTGTGTGTCTGCGTGGGTGTGTGTGTGTGTGTGTGTGTGTGTGTGTGTGTGTGTGTGTGCAGGGATGGAAGAGTTCACTGCGAGGTAAAAACAGGGGTGGAGAAGGGCTCTCGGTATGAGTCCCACCTCCACACAAAGGATCATGCCTCTGTGTGCAAGCCGGTGGAACAGACCCGCTCTGCTATGAGGCTGCCGGCCAGACAGCTGGCCTCAGTGCGCCGCTGTTTCCAGAGAAGGGGGTAGCCTGTTTACCATTGGGCGGGCTTGAGTTTATAGTCCGTCTGTCTCCATCTGGAGTAGGGGAGAGGGAGGCTTTTTTCTGAGTGGGGCTAGGATATTGCTTATGTATTTTAGTATCTTTATGTGGTATGTGTTATCAGGGTTGTGTGTGTGTGTGTGTGTGTAAATGTGTGTGTGGTACTGTGTATGTCAGTAGTATTTGCTGACTGTGTGCACTGGCGTTCTGATGTGCATGTTCTGGAGGTGTTTGCCTGCCCTCTGCACAGTCTGGGACTTTCTGTCACAAGGGACATGAGCGTCCTTGCTACAGGCCAGGGAGTATGTTAGTATTTGGTCCCTACCCACCTCAGGCCATGAATTTGCTTGCCAAAAGCACAGCTACTCAAACACATAGGCTAGTATAAACACACACACCTTCAGATGCAAACACACGCACAACACCACACCCATATTCATTCACCTGTTCACACACAAATACAATTGTGAGTGTATGCAAACACACACACACACACACACTCACACACACACATACACAAAGTAGCAGCTGTCTGCTGAATAAACCAGTGGGTGGCTTTGGGGAAACAGGAGCTTGAGGGACCAGCCGGCTGAGCGCCAGACCACAACAAAGTCTCTGTCTTTCCCACGAGTGATCAGCCGACACCGACAAGCCTCACCGCTGTTCCTCTCCGCATTCCCCCCTCTGCTCTGCATGTCACCGCCATCCAGTTGTACATGGACAAGCGACATCTCCCCAACCCATCTCACGTCCCCCCCTACAGGGGCTATGGGGTATTACGCAATGACCGCATGGTTTACTGTGTGTGTGTGTGTGTGTGTGTGTGTGCGTGTGTGTGTGTGTGTGCGCATGCTTAGGCATCAGTGCACTCCAGCACATTCAAGGCTCATAGCACTTAAGCCTCGATGTGAGTTTTTTAATTTTATTCTTTCATTTTCTCTTTCATTATTAATTTATTTATTTATGGTCAGTCACCACCATGGAAATGGTTCTTTTGAGTCAGAGATATCAAACACTCCCCATCCTTTGATTTTTCTTGATGGATGTCAAGCAAACTCTGCGGAGCGCAAAACAAAGAAAAACTCACAGAGGATACCTCATTAATGTAGAGCTTAGGAGAGGGATGAGGGGTGGCTGCGGCGGGGGTGGTAGAAGAGGCAGAAAATGTAAGCTACAAGTCAGGCAGACTAAATGTGTCTTTTTCCTTTTGTGCAGAGGCGAGTCAACTTCATCAAAGAATCTCAGAGAACATTTACCATGCTCCCATGAGGTAGGTTGCCTTATCCAATTGTGTGTGTGTGTGTGTGTGTGTGTGTGTGTGTGTGTTTTTGCACGTATATTATGACTGGGTCATCCAGTGTTATGAAGCACGGCACTGAAGTCTTGATGAGCGTGTAAGCTGACGTGTGTCCTTCTTTTCCCAGAAACACACACAAGGTTGCCCTCAGGCAGTCTGATTCGTCTAGTCCAGAGACTGGCTTCAGGCGCACCAACCCCAGCCCCAATATGCGTCAGAAAAGAGGTAAGCCTTAGGTAACCTACAGTATGTATGCACACACACAAACACACACACACACACACACACACAGACACACACACACACACACACACACTGTTTGTATGGGCACAGACACACACAAGCACAGCATGCATATACTGTATGTCTGTGCTTATGACCATACAGTAAGAGGGGAAATGGCTAAAAGCATAGAGACAGAGATGTAACATTCCTGTTCATGAACAGACACACATACTGTACATCCACGTGAAACCCACACATGTGACACACACACACATACAGACTCATACATAAAGACTTCTGTGCAACCTCTGTTGCCCTGGAAACCTTTAGACGTACCTTGCAAATCTCCAAGCAGACACTTTATTATCTCTGCTCAGACTCAGCCAAGTCCAGCTGGCTCCCTCTCTGTCGCCTGAGTTTCAGCTCGACCGCACCTGAACCAACACACACCCCCAATCCCCCCAATCCCCGCAGGGTGCATTTGCTCCAACAGGTACCATTTCACATGGAAGCGCTTATGGCAAGTGGTGTGCTGTGCTACAGCGGAGCGGAGCCGTCTTGATGGAGAGGTGTCTAATGAGATACAGGCTAAAGGGAGCTTAACGCGGAGAGCGTCTGGTCTTTCAAGTTGCCGTGTTAGGGGGAAAAAAAATACAGAGCGTCAGCGAGACAGCCGGTGAGCCAGGCTTGATAGTCATTAACCTTCCTGTGCGGGGTGCCAAAAGACACCCAAGCACCTTTAGGGAGCTCCCTGCCACCCCCATCCCACCCTCTACGTCTTCATATAATAACCACAGTGACGGGATAAGTTCCTTCAAGTAAGAGCATTGGAACCCCCCCCCCTCCCCCATGAAGTCTTCCGCCCCCAGAACCAAAAGTTTTGTGCTGATCAGCACTTTGAAGTTGACTGTGATTTTCTCCTTTGTTTGAGGGTGTTAGCTGAACTTAATGCTCTAGTTAGCCGCCGTCCTCACATCTAAAAGGGAACAGCTCAAGGATACGATCCTGTACCGAAGACTCGAAATGACCCTAAATCAATGTGAACTTTACACATAATGCTGTTTTTACAGCAGGCCGCCAGGGTGGATAAAACTAACCTTTACTGATATTACCTCACTTTATTGGGCATCGTTTTTAGTTATTAACAGATGTGCTAGAATGAGTGATGCGAGGCAGGTGATGTTATGTTACACGTGGTGACAGGTGGGGAGTGCTATTTACATATTTACCCCAGGAGCAGCTGAACCATTGGGAGAGGAACAACACGTATAGCAAGGGTGCGGTGATGCTGATGTGAATGTGTGAATGCATCTTTTGAATGTGTGAATTCTGGTCATACCACGCTCTTTTAAACATAGAGGTGATAATTAGACAAAGGTTATTTTCAGGATGTTCCTTATGAGACATAGTAGAGTTGGAATTGACTTAATAAAAGTAGCAGTAAAACTTCAGATTGATGTCAGTTTTTACTTTTTGCCTTGATGTGAATGTGAAAATGATCCTACGTGCCATCACACCACTTATATGACGTTTTGTGGAGAATAAAATCTGAAAATGGTTGGGTGGATTGTATGTTGTTGGTTAACGGAAAAGACTGATGTCAATAAGGATGGATTGAGCTCTCAGACATTGACCTGAGTACTGGAAAGCTTGGTTGGAAAGGAGAAAGGATGGATTGCTTGTCGGATTTGTATGACAAGCTGAAGTGTACCTGTTTCCCCATGTGACCAGGGAACCTACACACACACACACACACACACACACACACTCGCACACACACACAGTCTGCATACCCTCTGTGCCCTTTCTTCTCTGAGGTGCTGTACCTCTGCAGGTTGTACCACTAACTAACCACTTCTTCACCGGTGTCCTGTCCCTCTCCCCCATCTAGCTGATGCTGCTGCCAACACTTACCCCGATCGCAGCACTAACGCCAACCAATCTTCTGCTCTCGCTAAAAAGCGCTTCACCTTACAGCGCCTTTCCAACCGCAGGTCCCTTCCCGCAGGTAACCCCCCGTGCCATTGTTACCACCACATCATCGATCCTCCCCACCACCTCCATGAGCCCCCCACCCCCCTGTCCTCCTCCTCCGTCTGTATCCTCTTGTGTGTCACGTCCCACCACCTTCCGTCCCGATGTGACCTTCAGGAAAGGGCTGCCCTTAAAGAGAGGTTCACTGATGCCCTCTTATTCGGCATTGATCGGCCTGTCTCCCCATGCCCCCGCTGTTGTTGCATTGACGATCCAGACATTGAATTTCATTTGGTCGGGGAGAGCTTTCTGTCACAGTGCAGTTCTTGTCATCATTAAACTGGTCTCAAAGCCGGTAAGCTGCAGGGTGGAAGCCAGGGAAAAACATTGGCCTCCAAAAGAGATAGTGGATTTGATAGCATGTCTGAAGTCTTTCAGCCCAACAAAATGTCAGCCTGTAGTTTTTCATTGCATAGTTATGTAGCTTGTGACATTTCAGGAACTATTCAGAATAACTGAAAAAGATGTTTTGATTCACCGTTTCAAAGACGTTTATTAGACTAGATGGAATTGGAGACCTCTGAAACGGTCTAAATTACAATGTAAGCATATTTTAAATATCTGACCTTTTTGTTTTACTGCAGCCATTGTGAAGGAGTGAGATTGCATTACCGAGGGGATTTTTGTCTCAAGCAGGTTTGAGACTAAGACACATACCTCTGAGGTGTATTTATTTAAAGCAGAAGTATCTTGAATGTCTTTATTAAAGGAACCAGATTCGCATGTGTGTTTGGAATTAAAGGGAGTTATGTCTTTACAGTTACTGTAGGTGCTATCTGCTTTCTGTTAGTGGCACCACAAACTGCCATTATGAGCACTTATGGTGAGGCAGACTAGCTGAGGTTTCTTTTGACAAATGTGCACACAGACAGGTTTGTGGTTGTCTTCATGCCAGGCGTGCCAAGCCTGTGGCTGTCTGTGAACTTCAGCTGTCGGCTGATTTCATCTTGTTAGCATACCCCCGCCATTGATTTTCCCATCTGCGCTTGTGAAGTGGCCCCGTGTCGCCAAGTGTGCGCTATTTGTCTTTATCAACCCCCACTTCCTCCGTGTCCACCCTCTATCTATTGCGTCAGACTCCCTGTTGACCGTCTGGCTGTTTAGGCTCCTGAAATAAAATGAATTAATAAACTTAAGCCGCATGGTTTTAGCAGAAATCATCGGCCTCTGCTTATCATCGGCCTCTGCTTATTGCCAGCTTACACGCACAACGGAAATCAATACGTGGGGACGAGAAAAAGGCTGAATCCTGGAGGCTATTTCTCCCATCGCTCCTGCCATTTATTAGTGTTTGTCTCTCATCGCTCTTCTCTCCCTCCCTCCCTCCCTTCCTCCATCCCTCCACTCCTCTCTCCCTCGCTCTCTCCTTCCTCACTCGCTCTCCTTCCTCCGCTCCTCACCTCCCGCCATCTTTGCTGCCAGACTAATTGCTAACCTCTGCCTGCATCTTACCCCAGAGCCTGCGCCCAAGGAGACGGAGGTTCCTCGCCGCTTCTCTCTAGTCTCCTCTGTCAGTGCCTCTACTGCTTCCCGCACCACCAAAGGTATCTGGTCACATGACGTGCCTCTCATGCCCTTGCTCTACTCCTCTTCTGCTCACGCTGTCCTTATAAAAATGACATAAGCAGGTGCATAAAGGTTAGCGCCGGCGCAATCAGGCAGACAGAAGGTGAGGGACGGAGAGAAAGAGAAAGACAGAGAGAGAGAGAGAGAGAGAGAGAGAGAGAGAGAGGGGGAGTCCACTCTGACACGCCTACGAGGAGGAGATAAAAGCCCATTTTCTCCACAAGTCCTGTGCATTAGGGCTCCTGTAAGATTTATGAAATGACGGAAATAAAATCTGTGAGCTTCCTCTCAGAAAAAAAAAAAAATAATAATAATCCGAAACATCAGAAATGTCATTGAATATTTTAAAAGAAATCTCATCAGTGATAAACGGAGAACGTTAGGCTCCTGACATTTTGAATGGTGCATGACAGTGAGAGCAGCCTTGTAAGCGGAAGCTATTGGAGCTCTGATGGATTTTTCCATGAGAGATGAAAATAAAAAAAGAAATGCATTTAGAGATGTTTCTCCTCTTTCCCCCTCTCCTCTTTTGATATATTAATAACTTCAGAGAACTATGAGAGGTTTTCTGGTCGCTCTAATCTTCCTCGCCACTATGGCTTTCATGTATGCATTCACTGCTTATGGAGCGGTGGTGGCGCAGGTTGTAGATGTGCCGTTCGGCAGCCAGAGGGTTGCAGGTTTGAGCCCCTCTCCGCCTGACCCCATCGAAGTGTCCTTGAGCAAGATACTAAACCCCAAATTGCTCCCGATGAGTTGGTTGGCATGGCAGCCTCCGCCATCTGTGTGTGAATGGGTGAATGTGAGGAGTCAAAAAGCGCTATATAAATGCAGACCGTTTACCATTTACTATTTACTGCTTCATCCAGGTCGACTTCCGTCTAGCCTTAAATCCAAGAGACATGAGATTAAGAGTGACCCCACCCCACTGGGTTATGAAGGTACTGCGCCTGTGTTTGTGGATGATGCATGTAATACCTAAGAGAAAGAGATGGGAGAGGATGTGTTGTTTTGTGTTGTGTGTCTGATTGCCTATATCAAAGCTCTCTCTTTTAAGTGATGGAAGTTGAAATGGCCGAAATATATGTATTTTTTCTCATGACTTTGCCTCTCGCTTGTTTGTAAGCATATGCACTCAGGGTACAAATTGTTTGCTCTGAGTATTTCTGCACGGTTAAGCTCACAAACAGGGTGACCTGATGCAAGCATCCCAAGATATCTGCTCTGCTAATGAATGGGAAGGAGAGGGAATCTGACATTTGTTTTTAGTCATTATATTCCTATCAGTGTTTCTGAAGCAAACTCACAGTCATATGGCAAATACTGGGCATCCGGTCACCCTCTCATTCTCAATTGTTGATGTTGGTGTTGTGATGTGATGTGGTTTTGAAGTGGTGTTATTGCTTTTTTTATTTGGAGTGCGATTTCTGCATGCTACCCTGTCCTGGTTTTATCTGCATGAGGAGGGGAAATCAGTCACTTGAGAGGGTCTGATTCATTTCTGCTGTTGCATCATTGAAGCAGAATTTCAGAGAGCAAAGTTTTCTGTGAGAGTGTGTGTGTGTTTTGTTGCCTCCTGTGTGTGTGTGTGTGTGTGTGTGTGTGTGTGTGTGTGTGTCTGTGTGTTTGTACAGGGTTTTACGAATTGCGCATGTTCCGTATTTGTCAAGCGCCTGTGGCGGTTTGTCAGGATTTCTGTGCTGTGTATAAAGCCTTCATTCTGTCCCAGATTTACATGGGGGTGCTCCAGTCCAAAGCAAACAAAAAGGTACCACAAGTACCAACTCAGCTGTGCCTAGATCCACCTCCCAACCAGGTAAATCTTTAAAGGACGCCAGGATCTTTCTTGTGTGTTGGGTATCTTGTCGTTGTGGGTGTGTGGATATGTCATTTAAGAGTGTTCCGGATGAACGGGTGTTGTAATTTGGTGGCCAATTTTGGTACTTGCATTTGGTTCATCTTTATATGAAGTGACTTCAGAATTCCCAGACATGATCACTGATGGTTACAACAATCTAATTGCTTTCTATAACCATTCCTGCACTGATGTATTTTCTTTAGGATGGACCCAGCGGCGGTTGCCCTCAATGGACACAGAAGATTTCGAAACCATCCCATCAAGTGCAGAGGAGCTCTCCAACTCATCTGATGGTGAAGAGGAACGTAATAACAAAAACGTATGATCTGTTAAATGAGTCCACATGTGTGTGTGTGTGTGTGTGTGTGTGTGTGTGTGTGTGTGTGTGTGTGTGTGTGCGCGCGCATTTCCCCCTCATACGCTCACTGCATTGCTTTTGAGTCATCCCAATCCCTTCCGAAAAGACTTTCTCAGGGTAATTATTTCCCAGCAGTACTGATCCTCATTATCATGAGCGGAGGACTTGACATTTATAAGACAAAAAAGGAAAGGGATTAGCCTGGTGTTGGGCTAGCTCTCTGCCGCTTCAAACTCCCAGCCTTTCACTTTCCATTACAATCTGTCTGATGTGGTAGAGTATGAGAGACTTACTTTAATTGACCAGCTCCATCGTGATAATGCAATGTGGGATGGAGGATTCCCAACACACACACACACACACACACATACAGATGCACACACACACACACACACACACACACACACACACACACACACACACACACACTATCTGCTGGTCTCTCAATATAACTATCAGTACATCTATCTATCTATGTGTCTGCCTACCTATCTGTAAATCGGTTTGATCTTCCTCTCTGTCTCTCTCCTTTTCTCTCTCCAATCTCTCAGGGGGAAAATGAACGGTTTCAGGCCCAGCTGGCGTATGAGGCAAGGACAGGGCAGGATCTGTCTTTGGAGTCAGGGGAAATTGTGCAGTTCCTGGAAGAGGCAGAAAATGGCCACTGGTAAGTGCTCGGACTTCACTCCCCAGTGGCATCCAGTCCTCTGTTGTGCGATTCCAAGAGCATCTCCTCCATGCTGAATGGACAGTTGGCTAGTCGGGGGCCCTGCAGCTGATTAGCCTATAGAGGGAGACATGGTTCTGTGCCTCAAGTTGCCTAGTCCCCATGCTGCCCAGTCATCTTAAAGTGACACACCAATGGTTAAGACAAGCTCATTTCCACAGATGATGTGCTCTGTATGAGATAACCTAGTGCCTCTTTGCTGTTGCAATATCTAAAAGTTAGAGTTAAAATAATTAAAATCAAGTACGGTATCCATGCTTCCATGGGGCTGTGTAATGTGTACCTACTGTATAATGAGAGCTACAAGAGCTATAGGAAATTTCCAAAAT
>JAVQKI010361020.1:0-11833 GCA_036025975.1 Nematalosa erebi
TTCCTGGCATTATTTCGGGAAAAAGACAAGATTTTCTACATGAAGCAGCCTACACATTTAACTGTACCAAATAAAATTCCGTTCTTCATTTAACTGTAGCAAATAAAATTCCGTTCTTCAGAGTTGATCTTTAGAAAACTTGGTTGGCATTGTTTGGAAAACCCACGACATTTAGACATTACGTTGTAAGTATAAAACACCAATTTACATCAAAAAAGGATTCAGACACTTCTTACTGAACATCACATACCCCATATTGCCCCTGCGTAATGATAGATCAATAAATTTATTCTCACCCTTAAAGTGCCCCACAAATTACGAGTGCAAATCACTGCAATTCACAAATCACTATTACAACCACTGGTCAACGAGGATAGTTTTCTTGTAAAGGCATCAGAAAAGTGTCCAGTCACAGGCAGGTGTAGGAATGCATTATGGTAGACTAAGGTTTGGTTTTAGCACCTGTTGGAAATCGAGCATTGGGCATTTTCATAAGGCTGAAAAAATTAAACACCTGCGCCGATGCCTCCGGTATCCAGTGTGAAGTCATGTTATGACTGACTTTGCTGGCACCTACGACTGAGTATTGACAGCCAGTGTGTTGACATATCCGTGAGGGCACATGTCGTTCTCAGAGACACAGTGCGAAAACTGGGCCTGATTACTTCCACTGGCGTACCTCCGGACACCTCTCATGGCAAAACATTGCTCAATTAACTCCATGCATTTGCAGCTCAAGAAGAACACATTTTTGAACATGAACACCGAGACGGGCCCATTGTAAACAAATACCTGAAGACACCTGACCACCAGGAGAGGCGCGTTGACCAGTACGCCGGGAAAAAACCTCGCCCAAATCCAGCGGCAATTCATCTCCGACGCAGTTAGTTCGTAAAGCCAGATGACTGGAATGATGAGGGCGACGAAATACACGGAGACGATCGTGTAACGCAGGTAGATGTTGAGAATGTCATGCTTCAGGAGCATTTCTACAAGGACGAAGCAGTCTAGAATGTCCACGCAGCTACTCACAAAACAACTTTGGGAATGGTAGCGCGTCGCTCCATTCAGGTCCTCGATGATAGAATTGATGAGACAGAAGAGCAGAGGCACGGAGAGCAGCATGATTATTTTGAAGCCAGTGATCCCGAACGGTACTTTAATCGCAATGTTCTCTAGGATGGACGTCTCCAGGATGAGGATCACCTTAGGTGTGCATGCTATCACATAGATGAGCCACGCTAGATATGCAAAGGTGAACTCTCCGAGGTTGCAGCCGAAGATTGAGCTCTTCTGATGGAACCCACACGCGCGCTCTCGCTTGCTCCGGGCATTTTTCACGAAGAAGATGCCCCAGCCTGAGACCACCACCACATCGGTGGCAATCCAGGAGCACCAGTAGAGATCCGTGAAAGCGATCAGGTACACATCCAGGATGCCGCCCTGCACGACAAGCAAGGCAAAGCACATCATTTTGTAAAGTAGATTCCTCTTGGATTTGTGGACGAAAAGAGGAGCGGTCTGCATGAATTCACCCGATGTCATCATGTAGGCAGCGGCAGCAGCGGCAGCAGATGAGACAAGGGGCTGGGTGCTGCTCTCTTCGGGGTTGGCACTGCCGCTGGACGTCTGGGTGTCTCTCCTGGATGAGGCGCTTCTGGTGAACAGTTGCCCGTTATCCGGTGCCACGCAAATTGGGGAGTCCGGGCAGATCGCCGCTTCAGGTCGGGGGTAGCTGGCCTCGGGATTGGCTTTAATAATTTCTCCGATCATTGTATATCTGCGTTCTCCCTATCCCTCCTTTTCTTTCCTTCACTCCTTGTGAAAGATGCTATAAGGAGCGAGGTAGGAATGCCCGGATCCCGTCATGGATTTCCCATTTTCTTGGAATGGAATGCGTCGCTGACCTCTCAAAGTAGCTACATCAATCCATGCAGCTCTTAAAATTTATTTTAGGCTGCAGTATATTGGACAGTTAGAGCGATATACCATCACCTAACTGTATTTTGTCTCGCTAAAAAACTTAAGATTACTGGGGAGATGTAAAGTTAATATTTTTCCTTCCGATAGGCTATCCACATTTTATGAAGTTCTGTTGTTCACCTCAAAAGCATCCCCAACGTGGGAGTGCCTTGCGTAGGTCTGCTACATAACTGCATAATTGCTACACTCTTGTTCTTCATGAACAAGAGAGAAATTGTCTGGGTATTAGGCTACTGCCATGACACGCATTGTGTATTCTGCCCGACAACAGCGTCCTTCAGCAGCCTCCGTTTTACTTTTTTCCGCCCCTCTTTATGTCACACTGTAGCAAGGGAAGATATCAACCAACCGTGTACGGTAAACAAATTCAGACCTGGGGAATCAATGTTATGTAATGGATGTTCTAGAATCCTACCCTTTTCCCCCCAGGGATGTTGAGCAAGCTGTCCAGACATGCCTTCCAATTCATGGTAGTGACAACCATCAGAATGTCCAAAATCCAGTAAAAATTAGATTTCATAGTAAACACTGAAAACGCTAAGTCTGCCTGAGAAGCTACAGTGCATTCTCACCCTCCTCACTACTATCAATATAAAATTTTGTTTAAAATTATTCTGGTCTTGTGAGAACGACTGAAAAGCCTTTTTTCCTTTACATTTAACACTTCTATACAATCTATACAGCATTTTTTCCTGATGTACATGCACATTATCCACCAGAAAAATGACTTCAGCAAACTGAACTTTAGTTTGATAATAAACTTTATTTTCAAGTTATGTTGATGGTGTCTGGACCATAGAAAACAAGCACATATCAATATAAACATATGCATTTCAACCAAGTTCAACAAGAACTGAAAAAAATTGGGTATTTGTGGATTGGCTTCCGCCAGCCGGTCTTAATATGCAATAGTTTCTGAAGCAGAAAAAAAAAAAAAAGAGAAAAACTACAGTAATAGACAGTTGATCTGTTAAAACATTCGGCTTCATCCTTTAATGCATACAAGTCTTCGGAGTGGAGTCCAAATCACAAAGGTATATCTAGCTCAAAGGAGGGACTTGCTACCACAGGCGATCCTGAGGGCGACCAATTCAGGGACAGGAAAAGGAAAAGAAAGAAAAGAAAAAGAAAGACGATGAAGTTGACAAGAGGAGGAAAAAGAAAAAAGAAATGAGAGGAGTATATTATATCGTTCAATGACCAGACCAGCTTTTATGAACTTTATTTTGTTAAGAGTGCATTTGTGCAATTTGACCATCAGGAAGCTCAGTGCTCCTATCCAGTCAACAGTCAGTGCATGACCAGAGGAGTAATCCAGAACTACCACATACGCCACCGGATACAGTGATGCCACGTAGAGCTTCTGCATTCTCTACGAGTCAGAAAGTCTTTTTTTATATATTTATATATAACAAAAGTTAAAGAAAAAGTAAGACAAATTAACACCTGGGTTGATGATAAACAAAACCCACTTATGAGTGTAAACTCAACAAGGTTTATTAGTGATATTGTTCTAATTGTATCACTTTTTTTTTGTTTGTTTTTGTTGCTTTTGTTATTTCTTTTCCACATAAACGGGACAAAGGACAGACTCACAGAATGGAGAGCTTTGTTTTCTCAGAAAATGTTTAGCACAAGTGCACCGACCTGTATTCCGTCTGTTCGTCTTTTAGTCTGTTGTTTTTTATTTATTTTTTATTTTTTTTGTTGCTTTTTGTTTTTTGTTTGTTGTCCATTAAGTTAACCTTCACCTCATTCCTGAATTGAATTCATCATGTTTTAATGGCCTGCTTGAAGGCACTGCCACACACAAGGGAGGAAGCTACTGTCCAACACGCTCACGAGACAGTCCATTCTAAGGTCTAGTAAGGGTGAGAATAAGGAAAGCCATATTATAGTGACAGTGGTGGTGGGGGGAGGGGACAGGGGGTTGGGGTGGGGCAGGGCGGGGGGCTATAGATACAACTCGTAGTAATCGTCCAGCTCCTCGTGAAACAAGTCCCACTCGTCCTCCGAGTCTGTGACATCGTCGTCCGTCCCGGCCGCCAAGAGCATCAGGAGCATCTCGCTAAGCTCGAAGGTCACCATCTCCTCATCTTCGTTGTCGAAGGAGTCGCTGCTCTCCCGCTCGTCCAGGAGGTCCCACAGAGGTGTCCGCCGTGAGTTCTGGGGGAGAGACAAAAGGTGCAGAAAGAGTGGAGAGAGGTAAAAAAAGAACAAAGGAATAAAAAGATAACCAATTAAACTGACAGATCAACGTCACATTTAAAAAAAAGTTACTTTGTATACAACAAAACCACACCACAATAGGTTTACTGAGCGGTAATTAGCATCAGTCCAAAAATGATCTGGTGATTGCTAAGTCTACAACTCACCTCAAACTTCAGCTATCACTTATGGTACAATACAACTAGAGCCAACCACTCAATTACTAGCAGATGACCACACTGCTTTTAAGAAAAACAAATACGATAAATAAAAAGTTTCACTTAAGGAAAAACCTTCAAATTTCAAATTGAAACCAAGTGAAGCAGCAACTTAAATCAAATTCTACAAAAAAAAAACAAATAAACTGATGTGAGTGCTTAATAGTCTTTGTGATTCTTACCCGGTTCCTCCCGTTGGAATTGGCCTGGCGGCGCTGCTGAGGTTGAGCTTCCTCCAGCCGTCCGTCGGGGAACGCGTGCTTGTAGAAGCAGTTGGCCCCAAACGGGCATGTGCCACGGCCCTCATCAAAGTATCGGCATGGCTTGCTCCTGTTGTCCCAAGCAGAGGAGGGAGAAGGAGGCAAAAATATCAAGTCAGCTGAGGTCTCAGAACCTCAGAGAAATCAATCCAAAGCAGTAGCCTCTGGAAAAAAGTCTTTGGGAACAATACCCTATGAAGCGCAAAACTGCATTACAATGCATTACATCACTACACACACACACACAAAATAATGAAGTCCCCTGGTGATAACATGATCAAGTCAAAGACTTAATGGCTTGCGGTTTGGTAAGCCTCCTTCAGTGAGTGAAGTACTACAGTACTTTTATAATGTTTGTTCAAACGTGTGTTGTGGTGTAGTATTGGCCAACAATAAAGAGCACTTAGAAGGATGAATATGAAGGACCATCTGTACCCCATGCCATCCTTGTACTTCTGAATGAGATTCTGTTTCTCTTCTTTGTCCTCCACCCAGTACTCGCTCGGGATGACAAAGTTGGATGTGATTCGACATTCAGGGCAGGACCTATGGATAGAGCAAGATTGAACAGAAAGGATGGATGAAAAGAGAAAAGTGGGAACAGGACAAAACAATTAAGTTGTTGACCTATTGATAAAACCCAGACGTAGCATCCCAATGTAGGCATGTATGCACTGTACAAAACAAAAACAAGAACAAAAAAGAAGAAAAAAAAAAAGGTCAGCAGAGACAGCAACTGTTTAGATGTATGCCAGCACTTTTGCCGGAAACGGTTCACCTAGTGAGGCTAGGTAAAAGGTGTCTGTCAGCAGTGATACGGTGACTCATTCGCCAAAGAGCTCCCAGCATGTGAAGTGTTGACCTCTATATGGTTTGAGTACTTCAGCCCTTGCAACTCATTTCCTGTGTAGCTCAGCCCCACAGGTAACCCAAAAAAATGAAAAAAAAAAAAAAATAAATAAAAAACCACACACACACGCACGTTAGCGTTGTGTATGAACATGGAGCACCACAAATGAAAGGTGCAAAGCATGTAAGATTATGTACATATTAATGTTACCTTCTCTGTCTCCCTCATAATGAGAGGTGGTCTTTTTTATAAAATGGTAAATTATTCCTTTATTTGTCTGCAACCTACACCGGCAACGAAGGCACATACAACCAAGGATACATACATATTTATGATTTCTCCACAATCTGCCTTCTGGATTGCTGAGGCAAGATTTTAGAAAGTGCAAATGATTTATTTGTTTGAAGTGTATACTAATGTGCAAAATACTATGGACATTTCAACTGGACATCATTCTGGAAATGTGTGGTCAAACAACGAGTAATACATCATATGATATATTTAATAAACCAGGAGACAGGGCTTTAAACTCTATGTGTGAGCAAACAGAGGGCTTCATGCAGAGGCAAAGCATAGACAGAGAGAAGAAACAAATTACAGAATGGGAATATAAAGCTTCATGGTGAATTACAAAATACATAAATACCAACTCAGCTAAATGACTTCAAGGCATAAAAACGTTCACAATGTTTTGTGTTATTTGTTTTAACACTACTCTCTGTTAGCAAACTCAAGACACTCGACCTAAATTAAAACAACTGCCCACACAATGCTTACGGCCTTTAAATCTACCGCCTTCACTTGGCAACAAGATTTTAAACAGGCAAATGGCTTGCTTAATCATTCTTATAATGCATAACTTCCTCCACTTACTGACATGCACAGGGCATGTAAACAAATGTTTGGGCCTAACATATAAAAACCACCCATTTCCTTTAAATGTGGGATTAAAAAAAAGAAAAAAGAAAAGAGTGTGTCCCCCGTGGCAGGGTTTTATTCCCTCCCCCAAAGCTTCATTATTTACATCTGACCAGCAAGGAAGCAAGTACGCACTATTTTGTGTTTTCAGATGTCACAATCGCAATAGCTAAGGCTTGAAAATTTTGGATTTGCATCTTTACACCTGTATTTGTGTAAATAATCAGCAAAATGTTATTTCAGGTACAATTTTTTAGTACAAAAGCACTACAAGAGCCCAGACGACCAAGTCAACAAAAATATGGCGTCACTGATGCCATACAAATTCCAGACGGTGTTCCGGTTCACCACCAAAATGTAATAATTTGTTCCTTGTCTTACTACCACCGTTATCCAAAAAATTTAATGCAAATGTTATTTTGTACAGATACAGACAATAAGACAAATGCTGGCGAAAACATAATCTCATTGGCGGAGGTTATAAACCCAACACAGCATAAGTATGAAAATGATACCCTTTATACCCGCTCATAAACACCTTGTCCCAAATTCAAATACCCTAAACCACAGACACGCACACACACACACACACACACACACACACACACACACACACACACACACACACGCTTAGGCAAATACAGCTAGTTATACAAACATTATACATAAACACATCTTCACACACCACACACATACAATCATGCCACTCACACAGATATCTCCTGTTTATGGGTCAGAGGATTTCAGAAAGCAGAAAGGGGAGGGGAGAAACTTGTGGAAGCCTTGTGTCACTGCTGCTCAAAAATGTATACATCCTCCAAAAAAAAAGAAAATAGAAAAAAAATCACTTACTTGATGATCTTGCTCTCAAACTGCTTGGCGCTCCTCCACTTGCGGATGCACTTGAGGCAGTAGCAGTGGCTACAGTTGGACAGGATGCCAAAGCGCCGCTCGCTGGGGTTGGACTTCTCAAACACCACCTCCATGCACACGCCACACATCATGTCCTTGCTGCGCTGGATGGCAAACGACAGCTCCATGTCCTTCTCATGAGCCTCGATGCAGGCCTGACAGGGGGGACAGACCAGAAATAACCACATCAATCAATCAATCCATCCATCCATCCATCCATCGCTTTACACTGCAGGTTGTTTGTGTTTCCTTTCCTCTCTTATGCCATTTTTCAATCCTTTCTTATGCTCACTATGTCATGTTATGCCATGTTTGTCTTTTACTGCTCTGTGAAGCAGAGACCTTGGTTTGCTCGCTCGCTCACTCACTCACTCACTCACTCACTCACTCACTCACTCACTCACCCACCCCTAAAATGCACATTTTTCTTTTCAAATAACAAGCCAATTTACCAAATCCAGGCTAACAAAATAGTATGTGTCGTATGTCTGTTTTAGGCAACTGGACTTGTGTTTTGGAGTTTGACGATAATCTAGGTTTGACTAGAAATGTTTTCCTTCTCTAAATGGTTGAAGCCTACCTCTTTCTCTTGGGATGATGCTCAGTCTAGACATCTAATGTACCATGGACACACGTCCATACAGCCTTAGAGTAAAACTCTCATTTTAACTCCACAGCCAACATGCAGGGCTCTGATTTGTCGCCAGAATGATCAGTGCACCATGCACAGGAATTTGTTTAAAAGTACACAAGCTTTAAAACTCTGAAAATCACATGCGACAAAGTCTCTCCACAAGTCAACCCAACCTTCATAGCTCACCACACGTTAAATAAAGCTCCATGAACAACATTATTTACTTCTGGCATTCTTTTGCAAATATTGATCTCGCTGCCTGTTTGAGATGTGAACTTCCCTGATTAAAATCACTGACAAGTGTCAAGTGCGAGAACATATTGTGTTGCACACATTACACTGCAAAAATGTTTGTCCACCTTTTTAGAAGGTGCAGTCAGCGATGCTGTAAAGTTTGCACACACACTTTTTATAACACTCATCATTAATATCACCTCATGATCTGCTAGTATTCCATTCCAAGTCAACACCGTAAAAAAAAAAAAAAAAAAAAATCCTGTTAACATAAAACCTTTTTACGATGGGTCTTTTTACTTTTCTCAGGCTCTGATTACAGGAAGCCAACAGGTGCAGTAGCCTTCCCCCCAAAACAATGATTGTTTCTTGGAGTCTAACAAGGACAGGGGTGAGACAGCCCTCTAGCTTGTTTTTGTTTGGTTTTTGGATCAAATACAATTGTGGTTGTGTTGGTGGACAACTTCTGCTAAGAAATGTAAACATAAAACAACAACATAAACAAATTACATTTCCACCAGAATCCCTGACTGCACCATTAAATAAGCTTTTTCTGGGGGACTGACGGTATGAGCACCTTGCACATACCACACCAACAAAATTAGAGCCCATTAGAGCCCATACAGGGAAAAATACAAAAGAGACCAGAATTGTGACCAAATAATCTTGCCTATGATAAAATTATGTGTCTTATCATTGACTACTGGGACTTGAATCAAAGTAGTACTGCAATTAGGACCACTGCTCTCCTAAATCCAGCCATTCTGCCTACAGGACATGTGTGGTGCTGCAGGACTTTGCAGCATGAGCCTAAGGTGACCTCCGCTTACAGGCTGGAGCGTGATACCAATTCCTCCTGTGTGCAGTGGTTAGCACTGACAGTGTTGCAGGCAGGGGTCCAAATTAGCACCAGCAACCAGCCAAGTGCAGGTAAATTTAGATTTTGGCTGGTAGATTTTAGACCAAAAATTGTGATTTATTATTAAATGGCTGGTGACTTTCATCAATTTATCTGTCTATGAATGGTAGATATTCTAATTTCAAAAAGTAAATTCTGACCCCTGGCTGCAGGCCATTTGGACGCTGGCTTAGAGCTCAAGTATCGACTTGTATGATGAGCCTGCTGTGGGTCAGCTGTTTCTCTTAATTAAGAGGAAAATAAATGGGCTCAAAGTTTACAGCGTGCCCATGTTTTGGAACACTGGTGAGCAGGGAAACACGTGGAGCTGGTTAGTGGAACTACAGTTCTTTTTTCACACATTATTTATTCGGACACGGAAGCCATTTCACAGATCTGGGTAACCAAATAAGCAAGCAAATTTCAACACAAATATGGAGTGTTTAAAGTTAAGTGTGGTCGTCCAAAGACACAACTGTTTATTTTTATTCGTAGGCGACAGTTAGATTCAACAATGGGCTCTTTTAGGTCCTTGGTCGTCTATGCAGAGAGGGCCTCATTGGGGAGGGGTGTTCATGGCCCTGGCAACTCACCTTGATATGCATCGAGCGCTGGACGTTGTCAGAGGGGTGGAGCACCTGCAGCCCACACATGTCACACACGTCGCCGTGGAGATAGGCGCAGTTGAGGCCATAACGGCACTCGCCCACGGCGGCGTACGGGCAGAGCGTCTTCTTTAGCTCAGAGTCGGTCTGCTCCTTTTCATACTCCTCCTCGATCAGGATCGGACTGGAGCCCTCCGAAACAGCAGGGTCTGCTGCAGGGGACACCAGACAAGAGAGATATTCAGTGAAATTAGCTATATTTTTGGAAACTGGGTATGGGTCTGGATCTTTCAGTCTGATCACAGACAAGTTAAACACTGACAAGTTAATCAATAGGTTCTCACAACTACCAACCTTAGCTTTGTATATAAACGTTCTGAATGCATTGTTTTATGAGAGGCACTTGGCTTTATTGAATGAAATCATGTGCATCCGCTACAATTTCTCTTAGTGTAGCAGTAAACATGAAAAGGCTTAGGTTATGATTAATTTTTAACTATTTCTAGGTGTCATCATACAGTACATCACCGTAATAACACCATGACCAGTCAATTCTGTCCAAACAGATCGTTATGGGGGTTCCCACCAACAGCACTTCCTGAGGGGTGGCGTGCGTGTGTGTGTGTGTGTGGGCATCTGCTTGTGTGCGTGTGTGTGTTGGCACCAGCCCAATATTTGTCCCGGGGAATAGCTCGACTAATGCGTCCCCTGCTGGTGAGGTCAGGAGGAGGGCAGAGATTAGCCCATTCACTCATTCAAAACCACAAGACTAAATGAAGGCATCCTAGTGACCCACTCTCTCTGAAGACCCATATATACCCTCCTCTCAAGCAAGTCAACCTAGACTCAACATGTTCCTGACATGTCTGACATGCTTTTCCACCCTTTTCCATCCAGTAGCATACAGTATTTTCCTTATCACCACCAAGGTTGTCAAACCCTTCAGACTAAATGAAAATGCTGTCCACAATGTTTGCCCACCTTAGTGGTATCGACATAGGTAAACACACGGACAGCAGCTTTATTTTCTGCTACGAAAATATAATGAGCGCACAGTATGAAGGCACACTTGTTTGGTCATCCATTTCCAACAAACCTGAAGTCATGATCGAAGGATATGTAATTGCATGTCAAAACCTCGCAACCAAACTGAATGGACTGGTCCTAGATTATTAAAAGCCAATAGCCTTTTAATTTTTCAAACTGTAGCTAAAATAGACCCTAAGTTGCAAGGTATATGTATAGTCTTACATTCTTAGCCAGTGTGCGTCATGTGAAGCAAGGCCTGATTGCAAATTCTGCAGCTGCCCATTAAACTTCTTTCTCTTGGTAAACACTGGCACAGAGGTCGTCGTCTGGCTGGCGCGGTGATATAAATAGAGACGCATATCTCACACGTCTTTAAGAGGAGGAGAGGAGACTTGCAGTCTGAACTGAAAGTGGCTTGATCTCGTAAGAAAATTACGAGATTCTCATTTACGTAGTCAAGTATATGAATTCATGAATTTAGATGGGACCTCGAACAGCATCTTAGCTGAGCATCTGGAGCTACTTTAATGTGATTTGGTTGTCTACCTATCCTGTTCCAACACCTTATTTAACGGTAGTGGCAGAGCACACAGACCTTTGTGGTCTTAAAGGAACAGACCACCATTTTTGGAAATATGCTCATTTTCCGCCTCCCCTCGAGTTAAACAATTGAGTTTTACCTTTCTCCTGTTCATCCAGTCCTTCTTTGGGTCTGGCGATACCACTTTTAGCTCCAAGCTAGCATGTATCATTGCATCGGATTAGACCGTTAACATCTTGCCTGCTATCATCACGCTTAAAAAGTAACTAAGATTTCCGGGATTTCTCCTATTTAAAAGTCATCTCTTCTCAAGTTGGAAAATGTGATAACCTCGTTTCATTTTATGTTAATGTTATTTCCTTGGCTGATTTTACCTAGAACTATACTCTCATGGCCAGCGTAACAATCAACAAATGTTGCCGTAAGGCATCTAAAAATAGTCCCTGAAATAGCGCAGGCACGGTAGAGACAAAACACTCTCTGGTGTGAGTTGATTAGTACGCCGGAATGAGAATATAGTTCTAGTTCAAATCAGCCAAGGAA
>JAVQKI010361094.1:0-10065 GCA_036025975.1 Nematalosa erebi
TTTTACTTTGTGGTATTGAGTTTGGACACTTTGAACTTTCAACCTATTGGTTCTGTTCACTGATTAATTGCTAGAATATAGGCTAAAAAATACAGTTTTTGAGAAATCTTTCAGTGGTATAAAAACAATGATAGAAAAATAGAAACTACATATAGGCCATAAAGAAACTGCAAAAACTAAGCAGTTAAATTAAAAATGTACCCTCTTACCTACTTTCCACAGGATGTGTATAGATGGCAGGGGTACACACAGTGTGTCCTGCATCTGTCACATAGACTTTCCTTTGACAGATTACATGTATGCATTTAGCAGACGCCTTTGCCCAATTGTTCAGGGCCAGTCTGACCAAGAGCAATTTAGGGTCAAGTGCCTTGCTCAAGGGCACAACGGTGGCAGTCGCGATTCGAAGACACAATCTTCCAGGTTATTGGCATGCTAGCCATGTTCCTTTACCTCTATGCTATCAACTAGGCTACTTAGTTTTCATCAACACCCTGCTGGCCATACACTTATCATTTCGAGTTTCATGACGTTTTAAAGTTCAAGTAGCAGAGATTAAGCAGCACAGTCGAGACTAGTCAATTTAGTCAACTTTGTCACACTGGTGTGTTTCCGTTCCTTAACACAGGGTGGCGCCAGCAAGCTCGGCCAAATCCTCCACGACGTTTGTGACCACGTGATTTTAGCCGCCCACTCCTCTGAGAGCTTCACACTAGATGTGTCCCTTGTCCACCTGGGTCGGATCACTGACCCTCGCCCCTAATACATCACATCACTTTGCTCTTACATCGTACGGACTGATGCCTTTGCAAATGTAATTCTTGAATTCCAGAGAACGTTACAAACCTGTAATCATAGGCCTACATCGCCCCACTTAAATGTGCAAGAAACAGACATTTGTGGCTTCAGACCTATATGCAGCTGTAAAGTTGGAAATATCACCTGATTAGATCTTTGGGTAAACCCATATTGCCAACATGCAAGACGCATAAACAGGTTAAAGCCTGCAGGATTTCACCTATAGGCTATGATTGAGATTTAAATAATGTTTGAGCAAATAGCCTACACTAAATTTGTTTCGGCAAACGCGGCTCAAGGCTTTCCATAATATTTCCACAAATTGTTATTTGGCCAAGTTATAGTTGAAATTTTCACTAGAGAACTTGAAGTGCATTTTGACAGTCTTCATTTGAAAATTCCCATTTCTGCTCTGCTCTAGAAGACGAAAGGAAGCACAGCCTTCTCCTTGGATAGGCTACCGCATCCATTCTGCTATACCCTACATAAGGCTGGGTTCTATACTGTTACATTCCCAATCTGACTGTATCTAGCCTGTTTCCCAAAGCAGAAATCGATTTGTGAAAGCTGTGCGTGCGCGCGCACGCGTCTCTGTATGTGAGAGTCTGTGTTGGAATAGCCTAGGCTGGTGATGCGCTACATTTTATCTGCTGTGTGTCGTCATTGTTTTGCTTTCATCGAGCCGACGTCAGTGGTGTAACACTTCCGATGTCTTTATTGACAGTGCAAATTCAGTTCATCCAGGCGAGCCCACATCAATATTTCATGCGCTACACCCATCGCTAGTTTATTACATTTGTTCAAGGAATCGAATAACAGCTTCTACACTGACGATTCTTGCATGGAAGTAGGTCAAACTGGCTTTCGTGCGTCTACAGTTTCATTGTAATTGAATGGATCCACTAAATGGAGATGTAATAAATCACATATTTTGCAGCGCACCGTTTAGCCATTAGGCCAGAATGCAGCGATAGTGTCTTAAAATCTTAGAACCGCCAAGTGGACCAAAACGCCTGAGGGATCCGTACGTCCATCTGTTATAGCAGCGTTTTTTTGCGCCTTTCAAGCGATCATCAAAGTGCACACTGTGTGATTTATGTGCAGCCTTATTTGATTCTCGCTGCTCGTCTATCACAGCGCCGCCTGGTCCAACTCAGGTGCTCCGCTTCGGTTCCTGAAGGCGCTTGTTGCCCCGAAGCTCTGTTTCACAACAGCCCGGATGTAGCGCCCTATCTTCGCATTCATACCGGATTGTAAACGCATACTGGAGACTGGTAACATGGCGCTGGCGACCACATAACGGTACCCACCACAATAATTAAAGAGCAGCTTGAGATAAATCACTAACGGGACATGTAAGGAAGTGACGAGTGGAAGCAGGTACGTTGATTTCTTTTCCGTTTAGCGCACCAAGGCGTTGTGTTCTGTGAAATGCAATGTTGTCTTGTGCATTAATTCGCCCCCTGCAACAGTGAAATGCTTTGCCAAGGCTTACTTGCATTCATCGGCTTAAACACTTTAACCACACTATCGCTGACACACTCATTGTGCTTCACTGTAAGGGTGCTTGATAAAAACTAATATTGTGTGCTGTTTGGGGGCTGCCATCATAGCCATTAGCCCCCGTGCATCGACCGCTGTCCTTGGTGTTGAAGGGGGAGTGCGCATCTCCCTGTTCGACAGCCTATTTTCTGCATTTGCTCCGATTTTCAGACGAGCAAAATTGAGTACAGTAGTGGTACAGTAAAGGCAACTAAATGAGCGGTTGGAACGCGAAAGGTTGCCGCTGGGTTTGATGCGTTAAGGACAACACCATGCTGTCATCTAATTTTCTGATACAAGCCGTGGCCGTATAGGTTGTCAAATCTGCACGTCTAGTTGCTGTCGGCACTAGGCGTGAGGAGATGCCAAGTTATCAAGTTCAATAATAATAGGCTATCGGATTAGCATCTTGAGCGAGCACTGGGAGAAGAAAATTAACAGTGCCATAGCTAAATCAACTGTCGCCACTCTCACTACTAATGAAGGATATGACAAACAGGCTACACTTTAGGTTGATCTCTCTCAGCCGATGTAATAATAATTTAGTAATATTAATAATAATACACCATGTGCTAATAAACTATTGGATTTAAAATATGCTATTGGTGGGAATCTGAACTCAGGTCAAATTAATGTTGTTTCTTAATGTGGCCATCTAATTTCTTCAGGACATAGGCAGGGGGCTTAGAACCGACATGCCTCACATAGCTATTTGATCCTTGCACGCCTGAAGCTATCAGCCTGGTATGTGCAGCCCCGTCTATGTAGATATGATGTTCTGGTCTGCTAACTAAGGTCATGTGCCCTGGTGTCGCCAAAAGCCTTGATTCAATAACGCGATCACAGTTGCACCATTCTCCGTCCTCCCCACTTCACAAGGGAAAAGTGAGCCGGCAAGGAAGAGGAGGGGGTAGAGAGGACACCATAGAGAACCATAGTTGGGCCTGTTTCCTCTAAGCCAATCCAGCTTTCCACACTGTGAAACATTATGAACGCAACCCAAAAGCTTTACATATTGATCAAAGCGTCGAGCAATTCGGATTGGCCAATCTATTCATTCACACAATAACCTTTGAAGTGTAACCCGCTCGAATATTAAGCGCTGGTGTACCCAAAGTGTGACTATTTCTGGTTACTGGCAGTGCGATGGGGGAGGGCGGCACATGATGTTAAAACTTGTTGATGGGGTTCTCCAATTTAAGAGAGCTTCCTTCCACCAGGGCATGGTGTGCTATAGCATTATGGCCGACAAAATTACATTAAGTCTGTCTCACGAGCTCATATCTTGGTTGAAGGGGCAAACGGGTCAGTTCTCAGCTGTATGAAATAGCTATAGCAGAAATGTTCCTTTTGTTCCTTTTGTTAACTATACTTGGTAACCTATATGTGTAAGACACTAGCTTCCTGGCTGTCTCATTACTAGATGGTTCTTAGGTGACATGCAGGCCACAGCTGTCCTATCTCACAGTGCTACAGGCCCTTTGAAGCACAGTTGGGCTAGTAGTCCATGGGGCCACTCTTCCCTGGCTGAACTTCGGACTAGACAGGACTTGGTGCCCCAGCTGGGGGATCAATGAGCCCAGAGGCAAGGGACAGCATTTTAATGACCTACATCCTGAAGCAAAGCAGGTAAGGAGGCCAGCCGGTGCGAGAGAAGAAACAGAATAGCAGCCATGCTAGCAGTCAGCTTGAACAGCACATCACATCACAGCGTGCAGACTGGAGACTGACATGCTGGCCGTCACAGCAGTACGGCTAGCAGGAACAGCTCAGAACCAGTGGAAATTTGCACACAGACATGCTAGCAGTCACAGCACAGCAACAGTGGGCCACTGGACACAGACAAGGCTAGCAACCACAGCACAGTGTTAGTAGTGGAGGAGCAGACATTCAGTGATCTCAGGGTGAATAGGATTGGGGTTGGCTTGTGAGGGTGAGAGATAGTGTGTGGTGTGGAGAGTGAGGGGAGAGGGGTCTCTAAGTTTGCTTTGCAGGGCTTCAGTATGGTTCAGTAGAGGTTTGGACGCTGCTATGTTTGTACTGCGATTAAAATAGCCAGCCAGCCTGCCTGCACCCGCTTGCCCGTGCTGCTCTGTGCATGTCCGGGGGCCGAACGTGACAAATGTCGGGTAGGGAGGTGGAGGGGGGAGGAGGGGAGGGTGTGTGGGCGGATAGGGTGGAGAGGCGATGAGGTCAGCCGTGTCTGTCTGCCCCTGGCGAGGGATGACTCTGTCCCGGCGAGGCTGCCGTGGTGGCCTGGCCTTATGCTCACGTCTCTGATGCTCTGCTCGGCTCAGCATCAATGCCGACACAAAACACAAACAAAACAAAAAACACGCTCGCCGATGAAACAAAAACACACTCGCCCTCTGCAGTGAGCTGGGCTACAGTGGCCCTAAGAATACACTTGGGTCACCAGGGAAAAGCCATTTTGGGGTACAAATAAGTGATCCCTGTACAGTCTTTAAGAACTTGAGCTCTTTTTTAGTTACAGCGTGTCAGTGTTTCCCTGTCAAGAACCCTATCCTTGGCAGAATGCTTCCTAGTGACTTGGGTGCTGTAAGAGGGTTGGTAAGGTTTGGGTGCTAGGTTAAGCCCCTCTCAAGCATTTGTGATAAGAATGTACTGTTATACTGCCACTGCCATTTTACTATAAATTCCTGTATATTCCTATAAACCTTTTGTGTGTGCTGAGGATTGTGGATATTTAATGAGCGTTGAGTATTATTTAGCTGAATACTTGAATATTCTGACAAAAAAGTCCTTAGCACATGGTATAGTTGGAAGGCTCTTTGACATTGGAACAGTGTTTGACGTTACATGCTTGAAAAAAGCACCATAATTTGCTTTGAGTAACACTATAGTACACTAACAAGGGTGTTGTTTACTGACTTGAATCCTCATGCCTAAGTGTGTGTCCAGGACAGAAGCTGACACAAACCTGGGATTTATTGGTAGATATTGCATGTGAGGCCAAAGGTTGTGAGGCTCCTACTGTGTTAGAAGCCAAATGTGTATTTCTCTATCATTGATTTCATAGACTGAAGAGTTTGGTGTGTTAGGCTAATTATGTAATTACAGTTTGTGATTGTCAGTGGCTACATGCAGTCTACAGGTGACAATGGCCCAGACCTGGCCCTGGCCTGTTTCTGATGTGGACAGGTTTGGGTGGTTCTGAGAATCTGGTCTGATATGTTGTGCGCCATGAATGTGGTGAGATCTTGTGTGTTGTGAGTCTGATCTGCTGTGTTGGGTTGTATTTAGTCTCATAGAGAGTGGCATTTCATCTTACTATGGCGTATATAGATCCTGCTTTGATCTGATATGAATCTGAGATAAACTAGATTATAAAACCAGTCCAGATTATAAATGATGCCAGTGAAAATGTCAACCTTAGAAAAATACACTTCAGGGACAGCGGATGGAAAGGAAGGAAAAAGTATACGGGGGCAATTAGTGTGTGTGTGTGGGGGGGGGGATAAAGTGATATGGCTCAACATCTTAACAGTACAGACTATACATGTCTAAACATGCATAACCCGTGAGTGTGTGCCTTTTTAACGTAGTCTGTATTTTTGTCCATGCGTAAATAACCTTCTCCATCTTTGTGTGTGTGTGTGTGTGTGTGTGTGTGTATATGTGTGCGTGTGTGAGTGTGTAAAAAAACAGGGGTTCTGCTTGTGGGTGTTGTGGTGATCATTTTATTCCAGCAGTTCATTTCAAATGTGTTTACCTGATAAATGCATCAGACCTTGACATGGACCCAAAGCTATGCTTACGATAAGGACATGTAGCTGAATAAGTAAACAGTGTGACTCTCAGGCAGCATGCAAAGTGATAGTGAAGTCTGCGAATCTTCCCCTCTATTGTAAGCGTCTTTGCATAAATGCCAGAGCTAAATGAATAAATATTTAATGAAAGCCACGGAAAAAGGCAGATGAGGAAGCTTCTTGGCCTCAACTTAAGAGGGCCATCCACAGGAAACATGTCCACTTATGGCTTCCAGATGTATGCCAACACGGAAGCAACTTGTGAGCTGTAAAGAGAATAAATATATAGTATATTTCTTTTGAAAGTACTTTTTGCGATGCCATACATCTAGAAGCACTGACAGTAAGAAGCAGTTGAGCACAAACAGAAGATGTCAGTGATTCGCTGATAAATCAGATAACCCTTAATGACAGAGATACATTCCTCCCCTCTCTGTGACAATAATGATTTGATTGTCACTACACATGCTGTTATGATTGATATGTGCTGATTTGACTGGTGTCGGGTCATGGTTTGCATCCTTCAGGTGCTCATTTAAAGTATATATTTTTAACTTTTTTCCTTTTATTTTGTTAGTCTAATGAAGAGAGAAAGGCAGTGAGTGGGAGAGAGAGATGACTGCAAGTCAGACCCAAACCTGGGTACCCATGGGCACCTGCCTGTTTATGGCACTTGTAGCCAGCTGCACCACAGCTGCACCCCTCCCCCCATTTATTTATTTATTAATGTTTTTAAATCATTATGCACTTCCTCTTTTTCCTATCTCCCTGTGCCTCCAACTTTTTAGACTCCTTAGACTCTTCTCCAATCCCATTCCCATGAAAAAGACCTGCAGCATTAAACTGGTCCAGGCAGGAGGACACCCACAGAGGATGGTGTAATGGTGTTTAATGGCGTTTAACTGGACTGCAGCTGTGCAGTTTCAGGAGTATTTTGGGAATTTGGGTCCAGACAACGTGACTCATATGCATTTCATACCCACACTTTAATTAAAAATGCGTTATCCACAGTTTGTTAAGCTCCAGACTGAAGACTGGTTGGCTGGCTCGGCTGCGTTTGAAATCAAATTATGAGATTTATCTGTCTTAGCTCCATTAGAATGTGAATAGCTGTTGCACACAATTACCTTGTACAGTGAAACGCCTACCGCTATTTAAGCTCTATACCGAAGGCGGGCCAGTTTCAGAAACAAATGATGGGATTTATTGCTCATATCCTTTTTATCATAATGTGAATAACTGTTGCACTCAATCACCTCACGATTGGGTGTTGTACGATTTGCCAGGACTGAGTTGTGGCAGGTTCCTCTGAAGGGCTTGGTAAATAATTGTTGTTGCATACGATCAACTTGTGCCCTCTCCCAGATACATACTCTGTAGAGAGACTGGGTTTCTCTAAAGAGCTCTCAAAACAGTGAGCCTCTCTCAAACAGTTAGCCCGAGCGCTAGGAGCAGTGAATGTGTCAGCGAGTGGCGGTGTGGTTTGAACATGGCGGCACGTGAGCCTCCTCTCTATAATTAACCATCTTTTGTTGATGCCGCCAAGAGAGATCTTAGAGAGAGCGTTAGAGTCGCTGTGTTAATGCGTTCAGCTACGTTAACAAAGGTCTTGGTCGGTGGAAATCAAAGGAATTTGTCCTCCTCCTTTCAATGGCCTTGGAGCAATCCTGGATAGTGGTAGGGCCAAGCAGTACATTGTTACTCTGAGCTGGATCATTATATTTTAGAAGGAGATATGAAGTTGGGACAGTACCCTAATATTGTATATTGTAGTAGTGTATATTGCACTATAACAAAACTGCTGTTTTTAATTTAAAAGAAAGTAGACTGCTCTTTCATAGCCAACTACCCACTCAACCCAGCCCTCTTCTCTGTATTGTGACGTCATACAGGGTATTGAGTTAAACTGATCATTTAACACAATTTATGTTAAATACATAGTGTCTTTCAGTGTTAAAATACAGATATTTATTTGTTTATTTTGGGCCAGCCCTAGGAGTGCACCACAGTTGCATCTCAGAGCCCAATGTTCACTGAGTAATATTAAATAGATTTGCAGAACTGTAAGAAAATTGGAGAGTTTCACACTGCATAAATCATCTGGCTAACAGTCTGCTCTGAAGATTGGTTAGAATTAGGATGTAGGTGTCCATGGCTGTCTGTGTTGGGGTTAGGGGGTTGGATAAATATATTCATGAACTACTGAATCTGTGTGTGTGTGTGTGGACATGTTGAGAGATTATGTATAAGTAATAGATGCAGACTTGTCAGATGTCTGCAGTGGAAACAGGACATGATTTTCACCGTCCCAGACCAAACATAAGTCTATGATGCTAGAAAACCTAACTATCTAAGCCTAATCAAATGACTACTACTACCATACTACTTTAGCAGAATGAGCCAATTAGCTCCACATTCCTGCATCGTATGTCTGATAGAGAGGAAGTTCAGCAAACATGGAGTGTACTTGGCTTTTGCCTGAATTGCCATTGTACCTGTCACTTTGAATCAAGGTGCCTGCTAACTCACTGGATGTAAATTCTGAGGATGAAAAAATATGGTAAATTGTGTACAGTGTGCTAGCCTGATGGTCCCGAGTCTTTCACTTTTGCGGTTTTGCTTTCAATTTCTTTTAGTTATGTTGATTGTTTAATAAAACTTCTAGTCGCAGAATCAGAAGTTTTTGAAGAGTACCATTTGAACCATTTTATCGTAAATATTTCAAAATGCTCATATTGGAGCTTCTTAAACTTGAATATTCTTAGTTGCACTTTGTAACAACCCTGCCTCCTTCGAGCACTGAATTGCTGATTCCACCCACCAGATCGCCATCCTCTGAGTACTGATTATCTCATTTCACCTGCACCTGTCCACACCCTTATTTAAACCCTCCTGTTTGGCCTCGCTTTGTGTTGCCTTGTTTCAGACGCCGAAGGACTGTCTCTTTACTGGTTGTGTTACCCAGCTCGCCTTGCTTAAAGTTTTGGTTTAATTTCTGATATCTTCTGTGTGTTACCTTTTGAAGCCTCTGTGCAAGTTTAAGTTTGGAAATTAAAACAAGAGTCCTGCACTTGCGTCCAGTCTCCTAATTCCATGACACCTTGAAACACATCATTGTCAATAAAAGTCTGTTCCTGTTTTTTCTAACCATTGTATGATTACTGTCCTACTGATGTAACCCCCCCAAAAAACTATCAAGTTTAGGATGGTGGTAGTTTTGAGAAAATTACACAAAATGAATTACAAATAATTTTTGACCACATGTATCCAACCTATGGGCTGTTTGCAACTCACCAGTGGACCACCTGCAAAGAAAGGTGAAATCCCAAATAGCCCCAAGTCTCCGCCTTATCCGCTCGGTCCACTGGACCTTTGATGGCAGAAAATATGAATGGGTGTCAATGGACAGAAAATAATAGTTTACTGGTAACGGTCATCTTGGGCCTTGATTTATACATAGGATGATAATTTTTCAAGTAAAGAAAGATGGCGTTCATCTCATCCACTGAAATGAATCTAGCTTTAAGATCCCTAAGATTTTGAGAAACAGGTCTTACAGGCTTCGTCATTCAGGAAAAGGCAAAGATTGAAGACAAAACACATCAAGTACAGTGTATTATTCCATGAACCGCTACTAAGTGAGCTATAATGTAGCATGCTGTAACCGTTAGTTAGCATGACTGCTAGCCTTAACGTTTTCAAAGTGATAGTGACAACTAATGTCCCTGACAAAATTGTAACCTGATAAGCGGCCTCACACAACAGTAATTTGTCAGTGTCCAAAATATGTTTAAAATTCCCAAACAGCAAACAAGAACAGTAAATCATTTTTTTCTCTCTATTGACACCCATTCATATTGTCTGTTAGTGTACAGTAGGTCCATTGGGCTGTTAGTATCTTAGGCTCACTATCTGGGCAGTGTTCAATGTAAACAGAGCTGTGTGGAGTGAAAAC